>CM067346.1:51007132-51014632 GCA_034190875.2 Urechis unicinctus | reverse complement strand
AATTCCTACAAACAAGCTTACACAAAGTATTGCGCGTTTTGAGGTCTTTTGGGAACCGAAAGAAACTTTTGTCCATTTCTCATCGTTTATACATAATTCGAACTGTACACTCACAATATTCAACGAGACATGAAGAAAAAAGTGAAGTTAAATTATTGGCGCGATTACACGAAATGCTGACGCAATGTCTTGCTCCGAAAAGTTCCGAACCTTGCCGAGCGGCAGGTGGAGAACGGAGTAAATATGCATTAAAGTCACCTATTTTAAGGAAGGGAGCTCTTCAACGTATCCGTTATTAATTTGGATACAAGTTTATACTTAGGTACTGCGAGTTTTAGCAAGAATTAGTGATACTTAACATTCTGAAGATTGTCGCCTCTAATATTGGAGCATGGACGATTCCAAGTCAAAAATGCACGTAGGTCATATATTTTAACCTATTTATATTCTGATTCATGGATAATTAAACTGCTATCATTGCAGTTATTGCTGTAACTATAATACATATCGATTGCCTTGGGCGGATTAATGTTATTTAACCACTCTGAACAATGTTATCTGTCTGTCAACGATGTTGGACAACATCTCTCGTCCCTTGAATCGGGAGAGTCCAAACAGCTGTCACTATTTATCTCTGTTCGGCATTGCGACAGTCTTGTCGCACATGGCCAAAGTTGCAAAATCCGCATAAATTTGGTGCAACAACAACAACAAGGTGACAATCTTAAATCCGTTCCAATTAAATGAAAGAAGAAGTGTCTATATATAGTAAATGAAAGGCAAATAAGATATGGTAATTTTAGAGCAAATAACTTTCGACTGAAGCTATTTGGGTGAAGTTCTTGAGCAGCTAGCTAGCTAGCTATATACTGAATGACACGGAGCAGTCGAGGCAGCATCACACAGCGTTATGAACCCAGTCCTCGCTCTTATATTATATGGTTCAATAATTTATTTTCGTATTGTTAAATGTTAACTGCAATCATGCAAACCAGCCGAGAAGTTTAGGCAACAGGGCACTAACCAAAGTATGTGCATGTCATATAATGATGTGTCCAACTGCATAAATTCATGTATCTATTCACAATTTGCTTCATCAAATGTCAAACTGACCTCCAATTGATTAATTGTGCATTCTTTATTACATGTTTTATCTGTTCACAAAAGAGCATCATTGTCTTGCCTTACATTAGATTTACTTTGAGAATTAAACTGAATCCCATCTTTCAGTGTGAATGATATAAATCCCCTCAGGACATCATGATTAAAACATGGATTAAACAATTTTTAAGTCTTAAATATATCACCTTTATTCAGTTTGCCACATAATAACATGTAGTTACAAAATTTAAAAAAAACAGCAGCATCTGCAGGCAATGTGCTGAAGGATTTGTTAAGGTCAGGACTAGGCAGAAGATGAATTTGTTTTGTTGATTATTAAACTTTGATTGCTGTTTACTTGCCTATCTAGGGTCACTTAAATTCTACCAAAAATGTATTCACAATATAGGCATTCAGGGTTGATTCAGCTGAATAAATTGACTTAATGGACTGAATGTATTGACCTCATAAGGGTTAACAATATAAGGAAATCAATTATCAGGATATCATTATCAAGCAAAGCATATCTACAGATTAATTTGAACATGATCAGCAGGAACTTCGACAACAGCGCCTTATGTTGCACTATCAGTAATAAACTTTCAAGAGGTCCAGTCTTGGTGGGTTTCCATTAGGACACAATTAGTGAATCCATACAACAGCTTGTCCACATGATTCAGCAAAAGATGATTCTCCTGCTGTGCCCCAGCTATAGTTGCACATTCTGTTACACACACAAAGTTAACTTGTCAAACGCCCTATCAGTCTTATATCATAAGATCTAAAGGAAGTCAGTGTAAAACATTACACAACATTAATTCTTACCAACCTGATAAGGTTGATCATCAATATAACATGTCACATGAATCAATCTCTTGTTATTAAGTGAAGGAAGTAAAAACTAATCTCTCTCATGTGGCAGAAACTGAATCTACATTTGAATATAAACTAATAGAATATTGGTAAAACACATTGTAAGCCTGATCTTATCACTGTGCACTTAAACTGCAATTATATAACCAATAACAAACCGCCCACCCATCAATAATTAATCTTACCTTCATTCATTGACCACTGATGGCATCTTTAACATTCTCTTTCTGGGTATCGAGATAACAGGCATTGACTAGTGACCACCAGGAAGGTTGCTATGGAGCTTAGCACTGATAAATATACCAGAATTCAATGCTTGACTGCTCCCCTGGGTTGGCTATGGTGCACTTCCATCTGTCACTTAACCACTGATAAAATGGTGTCTCGTCCACATAAGCCAGCTCTCTTTACCCTTAACCTGAGGTCACATTTACAATTGTGCACATCTGAAAATCAGTATATAGTGCGGATGAAGACATACATATCTGATGTTCATCTGGAGATGATTATGTGACAAAGCCAGATGTTCAGAATAAGTCTACAGCCCAGGGAGCTTAGTTCAGTCATCAGTAACAGGGCTGGAAGTTAACTAAAATGGCCACCCATCCTGACCTGTCCTGGTGACGGGTGGCCATTTTAGATGTTAATTGGCCTCAAGAAATTCTACCCCTCCAAACAAAAAAGATGCCATGTTAGGAGAACCCCAGGTCAGTGACATACTGGGCTGGTGACAAGAACCCTAGGTCAGTGTAACGACTGGCTGGTAATAAACAGAATCCAAGGTCTGTGTCATGCTGGGCTGGTGATGAGGAGGTGATATGAATTGCAGATAAATACAGAGGAGATTAAGTGCACAACAATGAGACACTATACACAAGTGCATACATCAAAACTGCAAGACCATCAATCAGGACCAGGTGGAGCCTAACAGTCATACTGGGTAAACAGAACTTCTGATAAAAAACTTCTACTTAAACAGACTGTTGAAGCCATACTCACACACAACAAATACAGATAATACTCATTGTTTCGGTCATTTTGGTCATTCTGATGGTTTTAACAAAAATTATCAAGCCCCAGTGATTGATATATCACAACGAAATATGATAAACAAGAGAAGCCAAAACATTGATGAAGCCAAAACATTGATGAAGCCACAACATTGACGAAGTCACAAAATCGGTGAAGCCACAATATTGGTGAAGCCACAGTATTGTAGAAGCCGCAATATTGGTGAAGCCGCAATATTGGTGAAGCAACAATTTTGATGAAGTTTCATTATTGGTGAAGCCACAATATTGGTGAAGTCACAACACTGGTAAAGCCACAACATTGGTGAAGCCAAAATATTGATCAAACCACAGTATTGGTGAGGCCACAATATTGGAGAAGCCACAGTATTGTTTAAGCCACAATATTGGTGAAGCCACAATATTGGTGAAGCCACAGTATTGCTGAAGCTACAATATTGTTGAAGTCACAACACTGGTAGAGCCACAATATTGGTGAAGCCGCAGTCTTGGTAAAGCCACAGTAGTGGTGAAACCACAATATTGGTTAAGCCACACCATTGGTGAAGCCACAACATTGGTGAAGCCACAGTATTGGTAAAGCCACGTTAGTGGTGTGGTCACAATATAGGTAAAGCCACAACACCGATGAAGCCACAACATTGGTGAAGCCAAAATATTGGTTAAGATACAACACTGGTGAAGCCACAACATTGGTGAAGCCAAAATATTGATGAAGGGATAATACTGATGAAGCCACAACATTTGTGAAGCCAAAATATTGGTGAACCGTGAAGCCACAGTATGGGTGAAGCTATGTTATTGGTGAAGCCACAATATTGATGTAGCCACCATATTGGCGAAGCCACAGTATTGGTAAAGCCACAACACTGGTGAGGCCACAACATTGGTGAAGCCACAAAAGTGGTGAAGCCACAATATTGATGAAGCCACAATATTGGTGAAGCCACAATATTGATGAAGCCACAATATTGATGAAGCAAAAACACTGGTGAAGCCACAACATTGGTGAATCCCAATAAATGATGAAGCGATAACATTGATGAACCTACGTTATTGGTGAAGCCAGAATATTGATGAAGCCACAGTATTGGTAAAGCCACGTTATTGATGAAACCACAATATTGGTAAAGCCACAACACTGGTGAAGCCACAACATTGGTGAAGCCACAATATAAGTAAAGCCACAATATAAGTAAAGCCACAACACTGGTGAAGCCACAACATTGGTGAAGCCAAAATTTGGATGAAGGAATAACATTGATGAAGCCACAACATTGGTGAAGCCAAAATATTGGTAAAGCTACATCACTGGTGAAGCCACAACATTGGTGAAGCCAAAATATTGATGAAGGGATAACATTGATGAAGCCACAACATTGGTGAAGCCAAAATATTGGTGAAGCCACAGTATGGGTGAAGCTATGTTATTGGTGAAGCCACAATATTGATGAAACCACAATTTTGGTGAAGCCACAGTATTGGTGAAGCCACAGTATTGGTGAAGCCACAATATTGGTAAAGCCTCTAAAACTGGTGAAGCCACAATATTGACGAAGTTGTACCATATACATGCATGCAGAAGAAAATAAATTTTCATGTTGGTTTAGCACATGGACCTTAATATTTCAAATGTAACTCATTATGTAGAATAGTGAGGAGGTCATGTGGCTTCATCTACATTACTGACAGTAATTAAGATGAAGCCACATGACCTCCTCACTATTTTTATCTTTAACTATACATTTATCTCAAATCACCAAATGTCATGAAATGATAAGACTAAAGAATATTTCTTTTCACTAAGCAAGAGCCTAGTGGCCCTAAAGCAAAACACTGGTCCCTTTGATATGAGGAGGTATCTTGCAGAGATAGATGAGCATAATTGTGATGTTTGGACAGCTGATACTGTTGCCCATCTTGAACAAATAAATTTCCTAAATAGGGCTGATAAACCACCACAGCGGATATGAATCTCCAATATGATCAATTGAGACGCTGGGTCCATAATATTAAACCCAGAACAGTAGGTAAAGCAGTTTATACCATATCATGAGTGCTGCTAGGCAAAATGTCATCGCAAACAGTAAGTCAATCTAACTGCCTTACAATAAAGACAGAAGGCCATGGCTATTGAACTCTGCTTCTTTTGGCACGATTTGTATTAACAAGTTATGACAGCATTTAATCATAGCTTTTATAGCATAACATTGTATTCAATGATACACCAGGGCTGAACAATAACCCCCAAACCCACTTGTCTGGCATCAATAGTCCATCGCCAAGTAGTTTTGCAAATAGTTTTAGCATTTAAGAAATGATTAACCCAAACACCCATGAGCTATTAATAATATTTTTTTCTGGAACAAGAAATTTTAATTTGCTTTAATTTAGCACGTCAGCGGTAAAAAGCCATAAAGCTTTAAGTTAATGTTTGCCAGGATATAAGGACATGATAAACCCAATTTTTCACTTGACCAGTATAATTGATAATAATCCTAACATTTTGGCTGAGGTCAAGGACCATACAGATCTGATTTATAGTTAGCTAAGAGATACTGACGTGAGAAGGCCCTTTGTAGGATTTGAGATCACTAGCTTAATTTATAACAATTTGTGACATCAAAACTTTTAAAACCCCATTGGGTTTATAGGCACAGGATATTATTCAATAATAATCAAGGGGTCAAAGGTTATGAAGGAAGATTTGGTCAATGAGGAGTTGCTAGCTTGTATTATAAGAAAATGCGCCATCAAGAATTATTCCCAATTATGTAAATCTCTCAGGAACAAAATGTCATGTAGAGCTGATATTTACTTTGTAAGTAATGGTCAATATAAGAGTGGTTCATGATTAATTTAAGACTGGTATTCCCTATTTGGTTAACATAGCTGAGAGATTATTTTTCCATAATAAGGCCACAAAGGGCTGATATTTTGTTTGTAAGTGACAATCAATATAACAGTGGCTTGTATTATTAAAACAAATGTGATACCAAAAGTTTACAAGCAGACAGATTGACAGGGCAAAACTGTGTTGAGGAGCATAACTATTAATGGTTCCTGCCTAATGGTCCATAAATATTACCTTATAAGTGGCATGCAGCATGTCCAGGATGGAAACTAATCAAAGGGACCATCCAAGTCATGCATAACCAGTCAGTTTGTTACATCTTGGGAACTGCACTGTCCTGAAAAGGCCACATGTGATTTGGGGTTTCAAATATGCTTAATACCACCATCAAAACTAGACCAGATGCACAGATTTTAAGACTAACTTACCAATGATCATGGCATTAATAGCCTACATCTAATAGATTCAAATGAGGTGATTGTTATATTAAAGAATTGGATTACAAGCATTGAACATTTTTTTTTGAAAGCTTCTATGGAAATAAAAAAGATCACTTTCCTGACTTATTGATGGCAGAAGTTTGACACGACTGAACTATCATGTAACATATAATCAAACTTATAGGAATGGAATAAAGAACTCATGTTTTAGTGTATTACAATGATACATAATTTTTCCATGTCCAATAAAAGTACTTTAAAAGGAAGGTTAAGGGTAACATTACTGATGCAAGTATATACATCAATGATGTCGAAAGCAAAATATCAATCTTCAACCTTTGGAAAAAAAATCACATTTGAAAGAGTAACCCCACCCCCACTAACGCAGTACCACCAGAGTTGTTATATAGTGTACTATGACACTAGCTATCTTAGTGGCTAGTGGTGGCTAGTGTCATAGTCCACCATACAACATTGTTAGTTACAGGGCATAATGTCTGAAGACGAGTGGGATCGATGATCCTGGAATCAGGATCCCCTACCTTACTCAACAACCGAATTGGAGCGTTTGGGTTATTGTCATACCGGAGGCGGAGCGAATGTCCGTTGTCATGATCAGGCAATGTTTACATCTGACAGATGGCGCAAAAGCAGTTCGCTAAAATGGCCAGTGGCAACAGCCAATACGGTTAAATGAACGTTAGGAAATACATTTTTTTTTAAATCAATTGTAATCGGTAGATCTGTCTAACCAAGCTGCATCTAGTAACATTAACGTAGTATCTGGGTATTGTTCGCCGTTGGATTAGTGTTAGTGATCGCTAAGTGTGAGTGTGAACCGTAGAGCCCACGTGCGGAACAGCCCGGTGAAGCTCGCTAACCACTGTAAACTACGGGTATTTCATAATTTGTCGTACATGAAATTTCTTCCCGCAACAATAACGTACATTGTCACATGAATGATATTCAATCTATAAACGATGGAATCATACTGACCGAGCGGGAATCACATGGAAACATTGCGTGTAAAATGGTCATGGCTGACCGATCGCCTTTGAAAGTTTTTGTTTATATTCGCTCGTGTACCGGAAATTCCACGCTGTATGGCAAGCTGGAATTGTTACAATCCCAAAATAAACCTTCTGCTTGAGCCCGCGAATGCGTTCGTGGGGAAAGTTAGATTTTACGACATGAGCAAACT
>CM067346.1:50984632-51002132 GCA_034190875.2 Urechis unicinctus | reverse complement strand
TTAAACAGAACGGTAATAACATTATTTATGATGTTCCGTAACTTGTTCAAGTCTTCTTACTTTGAAACTTAATTAAAAATTGATTGGCACATTATGTACATCTATACGGATAAACAAACCAACACATTATTCAAGAAAGAAAATTGCCTTTAAAAGATGATCATGACTTAGTGACGATTTATGTCGGCTATCGACTCTTTGCAAGTTGATCTTGGTCCGGTATCAGTATATATTTATTTTGCTGCCATGTCGACCCAATTTAGCCAATCATGAAACATGCATAATGAAAAGCCATCCATTAAACCATTGCCAAGTAATACCAAATAGTGGCTGCAAATGAGACATATCCTTATACATCGGATATATATATATATATATATATATATATATATATATATATATATATATATATATATATATATATATATATATATATATATATATATATATATATATATATATATACATATAAATATATATATATATATGTATATATATATAAATATATTATATATATATATATATATATATATATTATATATATATACATGTTTATATATATATATATACGCGACCTTTAGTGGACAAACCGTCGACCTTTCGTAGACTTGGGTCCACGAAAGGATATACCAATATGTCCACATAAAGTCAACGAACTTTTTGTTTAAAAATAATTGAAAATATTTTGGTTTGACCGTTCCAATATGATAGTCTGGTGTTGGTTACGTAAAAAAATAATTTTGCACGGGTGATTTCTTTGGATCTTGAATATAATAGCGAATTAAAATTTTAATAACTAACCATTCATTGACATAACCCGCAAACCTCAATATCTTCCATACAACCATATTTACTTGAACCAAAATTTCCGAAATAATGTTTAATCATGTGTGTTGGATATGTTTATTTAAAAAATTTAAATATTTGACTTTTTTTTAATCTCATTTCCGAAGTCTTTATTTTTCTTCTTATTCATCAATCTACAACACTGAATTAGATCGTGAAATACTACCAATGGTTCATAATGATCACATCTACAACAAATATTCTGTTTCTAATCCATGATGACCTAAAATGATTTAAAAATTTTCGTATTAGGCAAATGTAAGAAAATGTATATAGGCACGAAAGGTTGGATTTATACGTATAATTTAGTGTCTTGGCCTTTCGTGGACGGCCTTTCGAGGACCAAAAGTATATATCAGGAATAAAAAGGGACAAAATGATTTTTATTCATATGAAACAGTTTCACTGTATCAATTAAAATATGCCGAAAAAATAATTGATAATTAATGATAGCAAAAAATGTATTATAAAAATTTGTCTACGGATAGTTGGAGTCGACGAATGGTTGTAATCGTCACATATATATATATATATATATATATATATATATATATATATATATATATATATATATATATATATATATATATATATATATATATATATATATATATGGGTCTATATATACATATATATATACATATGTGTAGTTATTTATTTATATACATACTTTTATATACATATTTATATATGCATATACGTATTCATTATATATATATAAGATATATATATGTATGTATATATTTATAAGAGAAATATATATATATATATATATATATATATATATATATATATATATATATATATATATATATATATATATATATATATATATATCTCTATATATATATATATATATATATATATATTCATAAACATATATATATGTATGAGGGTGTGTGCAAGTGAGTTCTTTGTTACCAGCAGTCTGATAAAAACGTGATGGTAATATATTGGTCGTACGCGGGGTCAGGATGTGTGACGTACGACCTGCCAGTATAACTAAATAACGGAAGGGGCCCGTGGACCGAGCAAGTTCGGTTTAGGTTAAGGGTGATCAGCTACCCAGAGATAACCACTTCACCGCACCAGCGTATTCTACAGTTGAACGCTGATGTGTCGAGAAAATGAGTTAAATATTAGTGGCTTAATATCAAAAGATAATTTATATACTGGCATTCTCCACGCAAATCTGCTTGATAAATAACATAGCAATGGAATGCAGCAGCTTAGTACTGCACCGTCACCGGGGTATTGGAAGCATATGTAAAATATGTTGCCACACAGAGTTCATAACATCAATTAAGAGAAAATATGCATTTGTGGTATTAGCACGACATATCAAATATCTGCCTGCCGTCTATGGCCTCTTTGTGTATGCAATGTGTATTGGTTAGAACTATCGATATACTCGTCGATATATATATATATATATATATATATATATATATATATATATATATATATATATATATATATATATATATATATATATATATATATATATATATATATATATATATATATAGATATATATATATATATATATATAGATATATATATATATATATATATATATATATATATCTCTCAATATCTATATATATATATATATATATATATATATATATATATATATCTATATATCTATCTCTATCTATATATATATATATATATATATATATATATATATATCTATCTATCTATATATATCTATCTATATATATATATCTCGTCGTCTGATATAATCGGCATATCATGCAATACCGGAGCCGACCCTGTTGCCCGTATGCAATATTATTACTGCATTGCCATGCGAGGCAATACAAGTATATCATCCAAACATCGATGCTTGTAGCGCCATCTGAACTATTGTGGCATCACAAGAGGTTGTATGTACGGAATCCTCTCAAGTTTGTTACCTGCAATTAACCTGTTTAACGCCAGACAAGTACGTTAATTAAGGTTGGACTGACCTTGAGCTTAGTATTCATGTTGCGTGTTTTCTGAAAGGACAGACCCCGTGATATGCTACATGTCGTTGCGCTTTTAGACTATACAGCTGTTGGCATTAGATTGTCTATTGTGCCCCAGGAAACAGCCAAAAACGGCTCGTACAAAAGTGCTACCTCTGGATCACCTTTGGTCAAAAACAGAGTAGCCGAATTAAATCGCCGGCACTTATTTATGCATCAGAGCAATGCACACAAGTAGGTATGATTTTGACCGATATGGTTATGTTATCAAAATGCTCTGACGAACAGCAAAAGTTACAGCAATATTTATAATAAACTACGCTGTGCTTAAATTTACGTAGGAGGTGGCTGAAAAAGAACGCGCTGTCAATTTGACGCACTCGGAGAGTGCGACTATGCAAGAACGTTATTAAGAACCTAACCGTTCCACTACACAGTACTTGATACTAATACGTGTTTTTGTTAATGTGAACTTAATTGCGCCAGATGCCAAACACTTGGATATGCGTATGCAGTTAAAGGTAAACCTATTCGGTTTTTAACAATCGGGGCACCTATCAACAAGCGTTTAGAATGTTTCTATTTGGCTAAAACGTTGCAATTGTAGTGTGATTACATGAAATAACGGCATGATATATATGTGCTTTTTTCATCTTTAACGGCACGACTGCACTCTCATTGTATTTAATAGATAACAATGCGTACCTCTAAAGATGTACAACAAATGTGAATGATTAACTTTAGAGAACTTAACGCCCACAAACTCGAAAGGAGCCATTGACAATTTTACGTTCATTCGAATTGAGTATAAGAGCAAAAAATCAGTAATGGTAGTGGTATACATGTAGACGTTTGGGCTACCGACGATTACGTGAAAGTAGAGCGAGCATAATTTTATATGGATGAGCCAGTAGGTTGGTAAAAATGTTCAATGATGCGCCACATGTAAAATTTTGATTCACTATTGTACGATTATGTGAATGCTTTTAACGTCAGTGACTAGGGTAAAATACTCAATGCTCATATCACCACAGCTAGGTGTTCATTTACCGCTTATGATAATATTGCCTATTTTTTCAGTAGCAATGCATTGGTTTTTAGATTGAAAGTGTATATTAGGCCCTTTTCATGTCGGCTCACAACTCCTGCTTACAAAATAAACACGTTAAATGCCCATTTCGGCATCAGCCATTGTGTTAAGCGGTACGCAATATATATGGGTATGTATGTCATGCTGTGCAGCTCCTTACAATTTTGCAAACATTCAATAAATTAGACAGGGATGCGTTTCCTGGTGTCTACATAGTTCGCTGCAGGGTCATATGTTGTTGCCCGTTTGTGTAAATGTAATGCATCTGGATAAAATTCATAACTCTCATATGATATGTTGTTCTGTGATTAATAGCATGAAATCATGGTGATGGACGATCATAAAGAATTAACTCGTTAGCAAGTGATAGAAAGCAGCCATGGCAAAGAAATACAGAATCGCCAGAAGTTCATTGCGCTAGTAGCAGCATAGATCTCAGATTCATTATTCTCTCAGAAGAAGCCTTTGCGTTTTCATTAATTACCAAGTCAGCAGAAGGAGGTTTAACGATTGCAGAGGATGCTGCAGTCAACAGACTCCCGTAACGGCATTTGTAGAGATTTGCGTTAATGTGGAATTTTCGCAAATTCTACACAAATCAAGGCAATATCAGAGGGAACATCAATTAAATTTTTTTTAAATCAAAGATGAATGCCACACACAGGGTGCGTTGACAACGTCTTTGTAATCATAATATTGTCAAGGGAGATAACAAATATTGTTCGGAATCATGATCCTGCAGTTTTTGTGTTAGCGGAATGATAAATGCAACACGATGGAAGCGTTGAGATCGTTTGATAATGTTTTTGTAATCATATATTGCAATGGTTCACATCACATATTATGAGGAATCATAGGCTTTTTATTTTTATCGGAATAAAGACGTGTTGTTTTGTAGTTAGACATTATGGCAGTAACCCACCGAAGAGGGAGTGCGATTAACCTGAATGGCGCCTGTTTGTGATATGATCGTAGTGAATAATTGAATGTATTGCGTACGGCCATATGACTCAACGCTAGCTCGAGAGCAACCTTAAAATGTGATTCGTTGCTGACAGCCACCTTGATGCTGTGGTTCCACGATCAATGGCACCTGTTCTTGCTTGTGCAATGTGTTTCTTATGCTGAACAATACTGAGCAAACAGTTCTTTAGTCAACCAGGCATCGTAATTTCTGCTGGTTGATAATAACATAAATATAAGGGTATTCTTGCTAATACTTCTCTGTGGCCATGGAAATTTGGTTCCATTTCTATTAGGAATCGCAAGCCGTTTATTTTGGTGCAGGAGAGAGCAATTTCAGAATTAAAGAATGTGATATCATGGTAATACATTATATTAAGTTACGTTTACCATGCAAACTACAGAGGTTATCAGCGTGATTCAATACCAAATGGAGCATTGGGATCACTGTTCATCTCAGAAGCCAGAATAATAGTTGAACAATGCCACAAAGAACGATAGCACTTGATTTGATCTGTCTCTATTTTTCCAAGCAGTTATCCTGGGGCTCTGTTGCTCTACTGGTGCGCAGCACTTTATATCTGCGATGTTGTCCCTGACTAGTGTTCATGGCGTTGCGCCTCAAGTTTATGGCTTAATACTACTGTAGCTGTCTGTTTACTGCTGTAATCACTTACTGAGCCTAATTCAATGCCTAATGCACAATATTTACCGGGCAGCAAGCAAGCAGGCTATTTTTTCCTTTCACTTTGTAACGAAGAGCGTTCAACGGAGAGCGAATACATTTTCTTGCTTCTAGAGCTTGATATCAACACCAGCAGAATATAAAACGAACAATAATTGGATTACATCCGCGGACAAAAGGCGCAATCGCACGAGTGGTGAATTTATTAATCTAATTACGGACATGGCGCATTACTACCATTCCCGTCAATACCGGCGTAGTGTGCATATACGCGTTATTTATAACGATCACGCTACGAGGAATGTCAATTATTCTAATGATTTCTGCCCCAATATTCGGTGGCATGATTTTGCTGTTATGATTAATGGAAACTGTTAGAGCAATGCATATAATGACCGACTAGGGAAATGCTACCTCATTATCTATTCGTGCATCAAGTGCAAGTGCAACTGCATGCGATATATGCAATTACTGTGCAACAAATCTTACGTCGATGATAGAGCAGTGCTGTATTATGGGGGAACTAAAAAACCATTGCAATATGGTGTGTAAAATATTCAGGGGTAAACGGAGCCTCAGGGAAAAGTGGAAAAAGATGCATGGCGGGTGAGGGATGCAATGAGTGCTGTATTCGGATACTCAGTGTGCAATATGGAATTTCTGATTAGAACTACTAACTCCCGTCTAGAGCTGCACGTTAGAATCCTAATTTTGAGACTCGGGTGATTACTATCGAAAGCTAAGAAATATGCATAACCTCGGCTTACCAATGCGATAAAGCCTTGCATTCTTCATAAGTTTTCCCTTTCTTAAGTATAAGTTCACCGATCATTAAAAAGCGGAGTAAAATACTTTACAAATGGACGTTATAACAAGCAAGTCTGAATCATAATCAGAATCAATACGAAGACGATGGGAAAATGTCCAGCATTTTAAATAATCGGGTCGCTGGTTGATCGATAAAATGAACATGATCGATAATATTAAACGATCATGCCGCATATTGCTTATTCTTAACATCTCTAGCTCATTATACCAATTCAAAGTGTGTTTTTCAAGGTAATTAATTTACCCGTAGAATATGAAACAATGCCTCTTGTTGATTGATTAACGGCTCATTTGGAATTATATTTACTATATTAAACATCACGTAATTTCCTATGTCAGTGTTAGATATGTATATATCATTAGTGATTGGCCATTATGACCGGCATATTCGTCGAGGCAGCGTTACGCTGCCATCTTACTCCGTCGCAGCTGAACGATCATTTTCAAGGTACTTATGGACAACGAAATGCTAATTTGAAGCTGGCCAATTAACGGTGCCAATATCCAAATATGCGAGCAGAATGGGAGATCGAGTAATCTCTTAGCAGCCTGGCTCCATTGAGAACATATTTTGTTTTCTGAGTTTGCTACAGTTTCCAATCTTTTTGTTGAATGACACATTAAACATCGTGCATTTAGATACACAGCCATGATCAATGCTCATTTTGATATCGATATTGTTCCCTAAGTGGTTAATATTGTTCACCCACTTAATATGTGAAAGGTACAATGCCACCTTTTTCAAATTCATTGACTGCCTCACTCAATTCAATACATGTATTTTTCAACAGATTAAAAGTATATTTATATGCAAATTGTTTGCAAATTTGCACCATATCATTCATTGCAACAGGACTAGTAAGGCAGATATTATCAATATAACCAATGCCACAAACAAAATGCCAGCCTTTTTCAACCTATGAATAAGCTCACCAATGTATACTGTGAATAATATTGGTACAATGACGCCACCTTGCTTGACACCGTTTAGCACATTGCATTCTGTCAATAAACAAGCAACCCATTTAACGTATATATTTTTCTCCAGTGTAAAAATCGAGAAGAAGCCTTACAGTTAGTAGAGGCACATCACGAAGTCGTAGCAATTCAAACACCACAAAGCATCCTATCGAACGCAATGCTGGCACCTAAAAACGCAACTAAAAACATTGCTAATTTTCTGTGTGTAATTGCTCATTAAAGCAGTGCACAATGTTGTAAAATGGTCTTTTATTAATGCAAACTGAATATCAGCTGCACATAGATAGTCCCTATATAGCTTAAACATTATCTAATCAAACACCTTACTTATCGCACTACATAAAGCAATTTCCCTGGTAATTATCGCATCAACCCAGGGATTATCTCCTATCTTTTGGTAAAGACACAATAGTTCAGTTTAACAGATCATCTTGAATGTGGCCAAAAACAAACATTGCATTAAATATTTTTCTCGACATACCATTGACTTTGGTCCTTCCGTTAATCAAGTGTTTAGACAAAAGCTCGCGGTGTCATAACTACTACTCGCATCTATCCTTTTTATCGAATCGAGCATTTCATTGTTATTTGTATGAACCCTTCTATATAGCAATGCGTACTAATCCAGAAGGTCTGCATTGGATTCCGGTCCAATTTTACTATTTAGAACCGTTGACACATTCTTTTTCAACTTGCGCGATAAATCATCATTACTGCTTGCATTTTTTCAGCACGTTTTGCCTTCTTTATATCAAATTCATTTTTGTGCGGCACGAACGGCATGAAGATACTTAGGCTTTGACTGTTTCATTATGTCATATACTGTGCCTTTGTTGGATCAGCCCCACTCGAGCCACACCCAATGCCAAAAAGGTGAATATTTTTTTGTGGTTCAACAAGCTTTACACAAGCCTTCCTTGACGCGATATATTCTTTAGCAGCTCGAGTACAACAACCAACAATATCTCTGCATAATACGTCCATAGTTTCTGTCCGACTAACATTACGGCACATCTGATCGCTGCATAATTTCATGCCACTCGGAAGATAAACATCATCAAGCAACGCGTCCAATATATACTTGTAATGTTCAACATTTACTTCAGTAGCTTAACCCCTTGAGAACCTATCATGTTGCGAAGAGATCCGAGTGACCAAAGTCGTTAAGGTTTCATCATTTACATCAATTAGGATTGATGAAGAGTTATGATTAGGCGGATTGATGTGGTAATGAATTAAGTTACAGAACAATAATAAGTTCCCAAATACTTTATCACTGACGATACAGTGGTCAATACCTATGATAAAATGCCAAATTTGTGTATGTGTTATCTTTCGAGGAATATAGACCATTCCCAGACCCTCTTTAGCAGTTTCTCTCAACAAATTCTTTTAACCAACAGGTCTGAGCATTAATTCTCTTAAGCGATGCATTGAAGTCATTGCATACCGTTACTAAGTTGCAACTATATGAGTTAACAACAGACTCAGTTACATCAATTACTTCCCGACATTCGGTCGTTTCAGTGTTAATTTCACAAGGCTTGAATGAACAAGTCAATAGAACGCTTCCCATAGAAGAATCTGTAATCGTAACTCCACAGACTCGTCTGTGAGTGATATCTAAATGCGTTACATGCTTGGCAAATGATTTGCGATACAAAATTGCGGTGTCCACATATGGACGCCCCACTAGTATGTCGGACGTAAACTTCTCTACAGTTTCATAGTCCTTGTGTTAACTTTTTGACATATATATTTTCAGTTAAGAAACATGTTTCCTGTAAACACAGTATTAAAACGGCAACGGTTGATAAAATCATAAAATATACGGAGAGTATCGTTTTAGCCCTTCGACATTCAATGACATTATGCTACTGGTTCAAAACGCGATGGTTGCAATCTAAATTGCAACCACCGCGTTTTGAACCAGTAGCCGTGTTAATTACTCGGGGAATACGGTTGGTTACAAACAGCATGCACCCGATACCTTCAGGCCAACATTCGGCTTTGTACAGCAAATATCCAGTATTATTAACTATCCTATATGACAGTGTCCATGATTCTGGTTTGCGATGTACATTCAATTTTAATCACATTGACGTTGTGCTGTTTGAGTTGATGCCTCGATGAACTTGAAAAACAAACAGTTCATACTTTTAAGACCCTCCTCGCAATATTGCGTCAAAGCGGAGGCCAAAGACAGTTCGAGGCCTCTCTTGCAATGTCGCTTCTTCTATTTGTATCTCCTCCTTCAGTCTGCGCTGTCGATGAGTGTGCAGTTTTAAATTCACCTGTTCTTGTGAGGCGACAGGCCCTGCTGTAGATGCCTCGGATGAGCGATGATTAACCGGGTTCATATATGACGATTGATTCGATGCAATCGGTTCCGTAGTAGGAAGCGTGGCTTTCAGGGTTTTCACAGCGGTTGAATACAGATTGTGTACATGATGATATCATGTACACAATATATCATCTTGGACTGGCTTATCAGAACAGAGGTGCCACTCCTCGGGAATGCTGCGAGGCAACTTGCCTATGTTTTGTGCCACAGCTTTTCGTAAAACAATATTCAATCTCTTCGAAGCTCGTTTACTTAAGACCTCGGTTCAGGCGGTTTTTGGTCGGCGGCAGATGATCGGCGTTGTAATCTCAAAAATTAACTTAGCCTCAGTAATGGCACGATCACTTCCCTGATGCTGTCAGCGGCAGCGCTGTTTAACTGATGACAGGCGAAGTTTTACACATCATTCACAGCTGTCTGACATGGATTAGCTTAGATAGAAGTCGTCAAGAACTAATGCGTTGACTCACTGAAAATAATAATTTTATTCTTAATATGAACTTTAAGAAACCAAACAAATATGTGAAATCGCATGTAAAACAAGCTCAGACGCTTTGGACCTGTCACATCAATTTGCAAAATGTAGATATATATATGCCATTCCTACAACACATTGTCGTCGGCGAAGTGAGACACTTTTTCCAACAAACCTCATTTATGCACAACCATGGAAAGAAGCAATGATGATGATGATGGATGCGCACCACGATTGTGTTCAATCTATGATGCGACATTTTAATTTCCGTTAATTGCTTAGATATTACAGAACCGTATTGCGAACACACGTCATGAATACATTTTTCTGCGTGGTTGTTTTTAATATGTATGTATTTTACAAATTAGGACGGCTCAATAACTTCCGACATACCGAAGTACAAAATAATTAGGAACAATTGTGGTGGTAGAGGATAGATTCCAGCGTCGGGCATTAACGATACAAATGACGGTGCCTCGCTGGATAAATTTCTGTGAATGAGAGGACACCAACAACCCCTCTAGCTTTCGCACAATAGCATTGGCTCAATCACCTAATTAATCGCAAATGTACGACGCTACATTTTAGGAAGCGCCAAGTGATAAACGACCAGGGTTTTCGATATACATACATACATACATACATACATACATACATACATACATACATACACACATACATACATACATACATACATACATACAGACAGACAGACATACATACACATACATACATACAGACATACATACATACATACATACATACATACATACATACATACATACATACATACATACATACATACATACATACATACATATACATACATACATACATACATACATACATACATACATACATACATACATACATACATACATACAAACATATATATACATACAAACATACACACATACATACATACATACATACATACATACATACAATGTGCATACATTACATACATACACAATTATATACATACTGACATACATTTGCATACATAAACCTACATTCTATACACAATTATATACATACGGACATACATGCATACAAACCTATATCAATACATATATAAATGCAATCACACCACACCCACACACAGACACACAGACACACACACACACACACACAGGTACGCAGATACAACACCAACATATAATTGTATATGCGTTTTCATTCTAAAACAGCACGAGCAACTTTATGAAGATTGGCATTAGTTTTGGTAATTGCGTTCGTCGACGATACACATTACGGTGACACGTTGGATAAATTTAAGTGAATGTACAGACCCCAAAGAAATCATGCAATAAATTTTAAAGCAGACTGTCATTGCAAAAGGGGTAAATTAGGAATGTTCAGCTTTCTCCTCTCCATTGCCATAACTAAAAACTATTTCCCGCACCTTGCTGCGATCTCTCTTAACTTACATGGAAGTCCAAAGCAGCAACCTAGTTCTGGATAACAACGTTGACCAATTTATTATGTATACACAGTTTCTCATTTAACCAACCATTAATATGGAAGTGACAGGTTGTTGCCGACGTAGAAGCATTTATTCTGCCTGACTGGTTCTTCGATTGAAAAACATAGACGCATGCCCATCATCCTACCACAAAAGCAAGAACGTGTGCTCTTATCATCTCGCCATCCAGGAGTAATTTATTATCATAAGCTGGTCTTGCGTTGTCAAATCATTCCTAATAAGAATATTGAAAGCATTTAATGCACCATATGCAGCAAAGACAGATCAGACAATAGTTTAATATCATTTAAGTCCGTCCCACATCGTACACGATTTTCTGCTACATGGGCTGCAGGTAGAACTCAGCCATGCATGCTCCTCCTTGATTGTTCCTTCATATCCGGGAGTCTTATTGAATGAGAGCGAATGTTAGATATAATTGATTGCGTATATAAAGTAACATTCATTACCATTGTCTGTATCTGGTACATATGGTTGCCTCTTATCCAAAAGGAACCTACTCCAATAAGCACATGACATGTAGTGTTCTCATAGCTAATATGCTGGGTAATTTCCTTGAAATTAGGTTTACTTTTCGAGGTGCATATGACTTCATTTGGCGGGCTTTGTGATGCTTATCATGTTGGCCAACCAGGCAAAAATCCAGCCAGAAAAGCAAATGTAGTCCGCTGCAATCACCAAAAACGGCGATAGCATTTAGAGGGTTGCCTAAGTGAATTTTTGCGCCTGAATGGTACAGAATATCACACAGTCAATCTAGTTTGGGAGTGTTGTAATGCTACTGTAATGATGTGAACTGCTCGAAAAGTGTTGCCGAGTGCACTCTAAAACATCACAAAAACGTCGTGTAGTTGCCCCATCACGATGATTTTACAATACGTCGGCGATGAGTGCGAATCATATATGTTGCATAACCGACTGCCTGCGTTAATAATACGTGTTTTTTTACTCATTTCGTCATTGCATGATAAGCGTATTAGCATGTACGGACATATTCTGGTATGCGAAGGATACAGTCTCCGAGTTGCACCACGATGCCGCCGATAAGGACACAATGCAGTGGCCACATGCTGAGCGGGACGGCCGTATATTTTTTTACAATACTTAAACACGCGTATCAATTCTTGCAAGTGAGGGATTGTGTCAAACAATTGCTTATGTCTATAAGCCGATTTAGTTGACAATAATAAGGGCTGCAACGCACATTTTTATCAAGAACAGCTGACAGTAATGTACAGCCGGTCCGAGCCGAGTGGGAATAGATCAGAAGCCTCACACTCCTCGTGTTCCCCTTCTAACTTGGAGGCTGCTCAAGCAGAAATAGGCAATTTGGGTCCTCCTCAAAGGTATAAATGTTTTGGGTAACTATATAGACCTCTTTCATCCGCAGGCTAGCGCACACGTTTTTATGAAGAGATGGCATCGCTCAATAATTATTACACATGCAAAACATTTACAAAGCCCTTTATTTCTTTCTAATGGTAGCGATAAAGAAATTGCCTCAGGCCCAAAAGTTACTTTTGCGACCCGCGATGTATTAAACATGTGCTTTTCAGATGCCCACAGTAAGCCACAAAATGTGTTCGCCAATGCTCGGAAGCTAGGAATCAATGCTCGCTACTATCTGCGAAACGTCCCCTATTCCATAAAAAAGTTTAATAGCGACGACCCCAACGAGGGCAGGACTCTTCCGCAGAATGAGGCGACAGACCACATACATGAATCGAACGCATCATACAGCCAGTAAACTGGGGTAATATATACGAACTTTGTGTGTGAATAGGTGCAGCCAATTCGGTGCATCTTCGGTATGATATATCGTTCATTTGCACATTATATCTCAGTCGGCCCATACAGCTGCTTACATTACCACGCGATTTCAAGTCTTGTACATATTCTCACCTGTTTAAATCAACTGCCAACCTATGACTCCTCTCAAAAGGTTTCTGGCGACTGAAGATTCCGACATGTATTCTTCTTATTAACTCTGGCCTGATGCCACTTAAGTTTGAAGGAGGGGTCATGATGAATTACAATGTTATTCGAGGTCGTATGGGGGTCATATGTGCGCATGTGCACATACATGCATACTAAATGCATCTACATTCGCCCCCCATCGATTAGACATTAATCACCTGGCTGGCAAGTGGTGCAATCGATGGATTCTAGGTAAAGGCCAGTAGCGTGATAGGTTTAAGGCATTGCAAATCTTCCAGCAACATTGAAGCTCACCTGAGCGTTCACTGCCAGAAAGCCCTAGGATACAAGTTACCATGTACTTCAAATGCTCATTATGGCTTAATAGATTACGTACCAGGTATAAATGACACGGGGCACCATGGAATATTTCGGTGGCCAGCCTCACTATATCGTATCGAGTAAATTAATAATGATTGCATTAAGCACCTACATGACTATCACCATAGAAGAAGCTGAAGGTATTATATAACCAGATTATAAATTATGGATTTGATAATCATCTCACTCCACTGTGCACTATCTGATTGCAAAGCACGTAAGTAGATAAAAAAAATTATGATAACATTGTCCGTATTAACATTGATTAAGAAAACTAGCGACTTTTCCCAAAAATACGGATTGTCAGGTCTGAAGGTATATTTCCTTTCATGATTCGATTAAGGGAATGTCCTCAAAATATTTCATGTCGTGGTTAAATTCATCCGGCCACTTCATGGATCACTTGTGTAATACAGGCTTATCGATTTGACCATTTGATAATCCAGATGTTGTAATGCATTCTGCATGCAAATAACAAAGACGTCTGTGAGTAAACACGTAAAATTAATATATTAATAATGTTACAGGTTTATTTGAGGTCCACGTGCAAAATACCACGTTATGAAGCTGCCCAATACACCCCGGGGTTTATGCGTTCTTTTTCACCGTAAATCGCGTTTTAGCTGCTTGCCAGCTTATTGCATCAATTCTGTCGGATTTTTGGCGGGGTCATTATAACGCGTTCTTTTTCACCGTAACAATCGCATTGTTTTACGAAGGTATTACCTTTGCTTGTTTTCTTCGCCTTTTTGTCATTTGTGTAATTATCTTGGCAGAGCAATAGTTGTCATTCTTGCAAATAAGGATCCCATGGTTATTATATGACACGAAGAGCAAACTTGTCTAGGCAAGGTGAATAGATGCGTAATGATGAATGCGTTCACTGACAATGGCTGCAGCAAAGTTTTACTGTTCTACAGACAATTCTGTTTATTCAAAGTCAAGCAATGGGTGACAATAACCAGAAGATAAGAAACAAAACTAAATTTAGGCTTTGTCAGTAATGAATTTCTCTTTACCCATGGATAGAAATCTTCGAAAAAACTCAATGTTTAGGCTTCTTTACTGATGCAGACCGCTAGACATTATTGAATGTACAATTAAGTTTGCTTTATGGGATAAACAATCAGTATTCACGAAGAGCTCAAATGCTACACTGCGAGCTTAAGTCGCTTTGACCAACATGGACATTTGGGACTAACACACCCTTTTAATGACAAATCAGGCAATAAACAATTAGCAGATAAGTAAATTGTACCTCTGATTTAAAAAGGTACGGGATACTGACAGATATGAATAGCGCTTTATGTGCAACATTATGGACAAAACATGCTGTCTGAATGACCAAGACAGAAGCCAATTACGTCCAGCGGACGAAAACAAAAATACATCCGGTAACGGCCTGACGTACAATACTGCCTGATTAGATGGCTCCCAAGCTACCAACATACGATGAGGATAACTCATGAGTTCACAAAACCACTCACAAGGTCGTACAAACCATTAGACTACATGGTCGATGGCAAAACAAAGCTGCAGATCAGCACGTCGGCGCCATGAAAACACTCAGAGATTGACGAGCTGGAGCAATACAGTCAGTGTAGCAGTCTGAGAATACTCGGTGAAAAAGAATCCCCTTCTGAGAAGTTGGGCGATAAGACACAAGGATTCAAGAATATTTGTGTCACATTTTTACTAACGCCAGAGGAAATGGTCTCTATGTCGTTAAATAAATAAGGTCAACGACTTTGCGGATTTTACTGACCTTTTGTAGTGCATGTCATCGATGTGTTCGCAATACGTCTACGTCATTATCAGCTGTCATGTTAACATTCAAAAGATCCAGAAACAAGACACAGGCGTTCTTGTGTTATATTCATTCCTGAATAGTCAACGTGAATGTGCACAATTTTAATCATATTGGTTCCCATACCGAAAAAAAGGACAGAACCCTATGTAGTGGTGTGGCATTGCGTATAAACGAAGCAATTATAACACATGTGTTAGGGATTTTGCAATAATCAGATCTAGCTTTGAAAGAAAGTGATCGCATGCCTGTGCACCATTTGGCTTTTGAACACAGACAGCAGCCTTCGCGCGAAAGGGTTAAAATTTCCCCCAAAAATATTCTGAGGAACAATTAGTTCACATGCATGAAAATGTCGTGCGATGTGGTAATGCGCAAGCATCGTATATTCGTTATTATAGCGTTATCAAGAATTGCATTGATATATGCTTATGTGCCTGTTTATAAAACAAGGCATGGATAGTCAATGGCTAGGTTGAAGTAATCTATTAAAGTTACAAGCCAACTAAACCCCAAAAAGCCGGAATATCCTACACATGCGCAAAAAAATTATGTATTATCGTGCATTTGAGCAGGATTAAAAACGCTCGTTCAGATCGAGGGATCGTATAAAACATGCTATCAATCAAACATCAGCTGGCTGTAGATCAAATAGAGCTTCGAACGAATGGCAAAGTTTTTACGAAGAACGAAAACAAAGCAAGTTTATTTAACACATGTTATGCAAATATCGGCATAAATATAGTTAAATATAAACCTGACAATTACATAACACCTCTCGTCTACAAAATTACAGTAGCACTTTTACAAATGAGGCCAACATTTTCTCTACATCATTAGGATCGAACAAATCACGGAGAGCTGTTAAACGTACCAGTCACTAGGTTGCTCTAGCTATTAGTTCATATTCTCTTTCACTCCAGCAAGTCATTGTGCCGGGTGATCTCCCTATAGCGCGTTCTACACAAATTAACAAAAGTTGCACAATTAGTAATTAGAGACTTGTCTCCATTATTTCATGTTTTTAGAAGATATTGTAGCGATTAGTTTCGAAAAGGTCGATGGTTTTTGTCGTCAAATTTGATGCATTGCATGGCCTTCAATATGACACAGCCCTATATTATAGATAGCATTGTAACAGTCCATGAGAATGGTGATTCCACTGAAGGAATTGTGATTGATCTATGTAAGGTGAATTATTATTACAGTAGGCAACATAATATGAAAGCTAATCATAATGTAATATGTATGTATCATGTAGATGTAAAGCTTATGCATTGGATCGAACAGGATGTGAGATCAGGGATCCATCATTGGACTTTTTTCTACTCTGCACAGTGACATTACAAAGGTTTGCAGATATGGTTTTTTTTCTATAGCAAATGCCGAAGATGTCAATATGTTCATGGGTTGGCAACAACTGGTTAATTGGTTAAATATTCCAAATGTTTACTATGCTATACTGTGTACTATCTTGTCTTGGTGTCGAGGAATTAAACCACAAAGCTTAGTTGTTGGGCCTAAAGATATGAAGTCAACGTGAGATATGGCCCGCTCCACGGTTGAGCTTTGACTGTCGCTGACCGGCCAGTAAATAAAATAATGGCCGTCTTTTGTTAATTAAAAGCTGAACAAGTTAGCCAACCATGACCTAACTAGGGCTGCATGAGGATGAGAGCACCGCTAAAAATCTAATAAAAGTTGCCAATATTTGCTCAGGA
>CM067346.1:50937132-50979632 GCA_034190875.2 Urechis unicinctus | reverse complement strand
TTATTTGACAGGATGAAAAAGAGGGAGAGAAAGGGACAGGACGGAATACAGATAGTGGAGGGATACAGAGAGAGAGAAATATATCTTGAAGGACTGCGAGAAAGGGTCGAGAGATCAGATTTGATCCAAGGGGGCAAAACTTAATGACAGAGATAACAGAAAGCTGGCAGAGGGATATGCCTGAACAGGGACTTTCGTCAGATTAAACGACCTTAAAATCGGAGCATACCAGATAGAGGGAGAACAGTTGGGGGAGAGAGCTTTCACCGAGTACCTAAAGGATAGATCGCTCATGCCATAGAAACTGGCTGCATTGCCTATCACTAGCCTCGGTTGGTATATTCATGACGGTGGATAATAAACATTGAACCAATGCGAAGGTTACAAGGCAACGTATTAGAGTTGCATACCTGAATACGAATATTTCAACAAGCATGTTTAGGGCAAAATCTTAATGACATCAATCCAAGAAATAGTCCATACATGAAGTGATTACTAGCTAAATTAGTTGTCAAAAACGGAGGGCATGCAGAAGATCACCGTCGCTGATTATATTAATTAAAATATATATATATATATATAGTATATATATATAGATAATATATATGTGCGTAGTTATATATATATGACACGTTATATTAATAAAAATATATATAATGTATATATATCTATATATCATATCTCATAAAGATTTTATATATAGTTATATGCTAGAGGAGATGTATATAAATAAATATATAATCAAGATATATAGGTAATATATAAATGCACATAGACACTAGTCTAAGGGATTACATAAATATATATATGATAGATTTATTTATATACCGCTATGTATGATATATATATTGTACATATGTATATATATAATTTATAGAATATATAATATTTATCTCTGTATGCATGTGAGTACCTGTATATACATATTAGTATGAGATATATGAACAATATATAATATATAATATTAGTAACTATAAATATGCAATTATAATATAGATATATAGCATATATAGATGTTATATATATTAGCAGATAGCCTATGGTGGATATATAAACTTTAGATATATATATATATATGTACATAGTACATATATATATATATGGTATATGAATATGTATAATATATGAAATGTATATGTGTATAAAGTATATAGATTAAATATATATACATATAAAGATAGATACATAAGATATATAAGAGATTATATATATATAATATCTATATTATGGTTAGCGATAGGATATAATATATATATATTAATATTTACATGAGATTATATATATATAATATGCTTTTGAGTAGAATAGATGGGGGAGTATACATATATATAATACCGACATATATATATATATATGGATTACATTATGAGAGAAATAGTACTATAGATGCCATATATTAATATATATGTAGAGAGAGATAATATGAGAGCGGGAGATATAGGGAGGAGTCTGTAGGAGAGAGAGAGAAATTAGAGAAAGTCCGATACATAGATATAGACGAGAGAGACATAGAGAGGGTATAAAGACAGGTATCCTATATTATATATATATATATAATTTAAATATAGTAGGAGATTTATTAGAGATATAGGGTGATGGGAGGAGGAGAGAGATAACGAGAGTGTATATATTACAAAATAGATAGCGAGAGAGAAGGAGGATAGAGATATAGTGAAAGGGAATGAGAGGAGTAGGAGAGAGAAAGAGAGAAGAGAGAGAGATATAGAGAATTATGTAGAGCGAGAGATATAGAGAGGGAGAGAGAGGGAGATAGAGTAGCGAGAGATAGAGAGAGAGACGGATAGACAGATATATATGTATATATAGATATCGATATAGATGTATTTATATATATATTGTATATTTTATATCTATATGTGTAGTATATATATATTTATATGATATATATATATGTATATATTACATATATATATATATATGATATGTATATATTGGATTAGTATATATAATGTATTGAGTATGTAGGATATAAATATATAGTATATAGATATATATACGAATATAATGATAGACAGATATATACTGCTAGATATATATAAATATATCTATTATGTATACATATATATAGATACCTATATAGATATTTATGCATATATAAATATATATATACATAGATATATCGATATATATAGAGATGTATATATATAATGTAGATGTTATTATATATTAGATTAGAGATAGGGAGAGTGAGAGAGAGGGGGGGAGAGAGAGAAGGGAGAGAGCAGATGAGATAGAGAGAGGGGAGAGACACAGTATAGAGAGAGAGGAGAGGGAGAGAGATTAGAGAGAGAGAGATGGGAAAGGGAGAGTGGAGAGAGAGGAGAGATAAAGAGAGAGGGGACAGGAGAAGAGAGAGAGACAGAGAAAGATAGAGAGAGAGAGATAGGGATATATGAGAGAGAGAGAAGAGAGAGATAGAGAGAGGAGAGAGAGTAGAGAGAGAGGGAGAGGGAGAGAGAGTATAGAGAGAGAATATGTGGCTACACGTGGTTGACATTGGCACGCCCTGTCTTCTTCTGCCCAAACAGAGTTGAGGAGCTTCCACTATTGCCTCGCTTTTTGTAAGTCGAGTTTTGCGCTAAGCCACCTGCGTGTATCTAATAAAGGAATACATTATGGATAGGTTGTATTTGTTGCTGCGCCCAATCACAGATTCAGCTACGCGTTGTGAAACATAGATCTTCTTGTTTTATCCATCTCTGACCGATCTGTTTTATTGTGCTCACTGGAGCTTCATATTGAATGTTTTATTTTGATGGTCAGTACGGCGGAGGGCATCAGTAGGAACACATAACGCATAACCAACCTATCTTTTATATTGGTGTTTGCAAACATATTCTATGTCATATGATATCGTGATTCTGTGTAAAGAATGACAATACCGCACTATTTGCCTTGCGGTCACTTGTTTGATAATAATTCATCAAATTATGTTTGAAAAAGACAGAGATTAATGAAATGGTCCAGTAGATGCATGAAAATAATACGATGAATAAGACGATTCATTTATGATATAGACGTTTGCTTGAAAGTTATTTCGTAATACACCTGTGTCTTTGAGTTGCTGGGTAACAACTCGAATTTAGCTGCCCATGCGCAGTAATTATGTATGGTTTATATTGGAAAGCCCAGGGTTTATACTACAATGTTACCCAATCGGACACCAATTATAGAGCTGGTAATATAGTTATCAATTTGGCAAATTGGCCGCATGAATTTAATAAGTTTTTTGTGTCGATATCGTCGTCGAAAAACAAAGACATCATGACATGCCTCACAAATGCAATCCTCTTTGCAAATGAGATACTGTCTGGAAAGAGTACTACATGGTTAATTATATAATTGCTCAATTGTGTGCGTGACAATTGCATAGGAAACTGAACACGCTAAGGCATGCCGTGTATCAATCCATGTTGATTTGACGTCGAGTTATGCGCCCGTGGTCGACTGTAGCGTAGACGGTTAACAATCTAATCACCTCCGTATAAAATGATATGATTCGAAATTCTTGTAAGGCATTAACATAACGTTTTCTTTATTTGTCTCTACCACTAACTTAAAATGACATTTTTAATGAAAATTTTGCGGACTGGCGTATAATTCCATGCATAGGTCTAGATTAATTAATGATCTTTGGACAATGATAGAATGGATGGTTTGTATATCGTCGTCTTTTTAATGCTTTCTGTAAAAGTCTGCGTCAGTTAATAATCCATTTGCCATCTTAGCATACTTCTATTTTAAGCTTTTGTAAACATGCAAACAAAATCAAATGCCAGTGATAGTAAATATAATATCGGACACATAGACGGAATGCTGTTGACCCAGGCAATAAGTCGTATGATATTATCAGGGGCTACGATACTGATATGCTATATAACGTAATCTGCTGATGACGACAAATTAAGTGGAAGCCTGATCAAATGGATTATGGATGCAATGTATTGACTACGTATATCGCTCTGTATTATGAAGCCGAATGACCAATACCTAGGAATGAATTAGGAACGGGAATTTTGGGGGAGATGTGATCAACAAGGATCGTCATAAGGTGTCAGTAGTCTCATCTGGCTTAGAACTCATTAAGAATTTTGGAAGGTCGAATTTAGAACGTTAAAGGAACCTTTTCAACTAACATCTCTTTTTTTCATCTATTATTTGGGAGTAATTTTTAACACGTATTTGAAACTGACTATCTATTTTAGATAGTGATTTACATCCTAAGTTGTCGTACAGAG
The DNA here is from genome assembly GCA_034190875.2 of Urechis unicinctus. NCBI lineage: Eukaryota > Metazoa > Annelida > Polychaeta > Xenopneusta > Urechidae > Urechis > Urechis unicinctus. The sequence continues at coordinate 50,975,373 of CM067346.1, read as the reverse complement.
TCTGTTTGGCAACAAAAGTCCGTAAAGTAGTTCATCAATTATGTGTCGGCGGCTGCTTGTATACACCACTTGCTTCGGATTTCGTCGAAAATCTTTCCAGAGTACCATGCCAAACCAGTAACATGCCAACTGACACATTTTGCTACGACTGGAAACTCTTTGTGTTAGACATTCTCATGAAAATTTTAGCCATTGATGGGCAGCTGCGAATTATTTTGGAACATCGAATAAATTTTTAGCACCGCTATCACACTAACGCATAGCTACTTACCTGTCAAATAAAAAACGGCGCTTGCAATGTCTACAATCGTGAGCTCTGATGGGATGGTACATCACGCTTTGTCTATCCCGAGTCTCTGATGCAATGACTAGTAATTTTCATCACCAGAAATCATTTGTATAATACTGCTCATTTATGGCTTTAATGTCAAGTTATTTTACTTTTGAAATAAATGTACAGAGATGAGCTTGTATCAACACATATGCAACTCAATCAGGATGTCAATAGTGAATTACCAAAAGACGTAATGACGAAACGTTGATGTGCGTCTTCTAGTAGCGTCTTGAACATCAAATCTAATAATTCCGAATCACTTACTAAGTGGAGTTATAGGTATTCATGAATGCTAGTATCTCACGAATATTGATCGATGCAAACGTTCGTCGCAGTTGTCTTTCGACGAAAAGGTGACTACTTTCAGCATGCATATGTTCCTATTTTTTGCCATGTGCCATGTCCTCATGACAGCGGATATAGATGAATTCACGATGTTGATGATTACGTACACGAATTAAAGGCCAAAAAAGGAACTGGTTAAGGTAAACCATATCTTTACCGGGAAAATGGTCCATGAATGCTAACTCGAAGGAACAGTCTATTTGTTTGCAGCTCTGCACAGCCCTAGCATAAGGAACATTCAAAAATCAACACCATCTGATGCATTGCTCAATTGGCATAGATCCCCACAGCTACGTCTAGTTTTAAGCTGTGTATGTATGTGTGCGTGTTTGTTTGTGATTGGCACCGTGCAGTATTTTACAATTGTCAGCCGTAATGCCTTGCCAGGTGGCATGCAAATTATAATATGTTTCATCAACATACAATGACCTAGCTTTATATTGCAAAATAAAACCTATGCTCTATCCAGTCAGGTATTTATACCATACTGTCAGTCACTGAGCAACTAGGCTGTCACGTGCCATGTGGTGTGATGTAAGTCCTCTCACTCTGTCGGATGATGGTAATGATAGATGAAAATCCTGGCAAACGTTTCTTTGGTCCGGGGCTTGCTTAAAGTTATACGCAATCTTCTAAAAGGGTTGTCAGGCCGTCACGGCTACTACGTTTCTCAAAATAGGAAATTGATATTTCGCTGGTTTTGTTTGCTGATTTTGTACGCAGGATAGTCAATGAAACCTACTACTGCGTTGAGATAGATGTTACGGGCGTGACCACATTTGATTGTCCACTGCATTATGTAATGTCAGTATCAAAGTCACGCACAAAAAGCGAATACAGTTTATTTTCCGAAAGAGAAATTATGCAAACATCGTGAATGACATTATCCTTGTATGAACTGTGAAAGGCTTACATTTTCTGTATTTTCACCTCAAGCAGCGAATCATGTTCATTAATGCGTCTCTTTGATATATGAGGACATGCGTATAGAAAATGGACCGGATTAGGACGATACCAACAGCGCAAAAGTACAAAACCAATTGTTCAAGGATTTACATCACTAACAATTGGTGACATTTCACATATCAACCTTTTTAACCATAGAAGTGTCACATATTATTACCACGCCGCAATAGTAAAACGACTTACATACAAACGCTGTTTCGACGATCGGGATCGCAATCAAATGTAGTATGAGTAAAACTAAAGCAAAAGCTTAGAGTTTTTGCCATTGCCACAAGATTCAAATTGAATGCCCAAACGTTATTGACTTAATGGCCCAATGGTTTCCTAGGGGACACTGCTACCACATAATGACCGCATGGAGATTAATGACGTATCGGTTGACCCTTTTAGGCAATTATGGGTACTAATCGTAGCTCCAATATCTATAATGATGAAATGATTAATAAGCTAATATGCTTGCTCCATAAGTGAGACATATTTGTGCGTAACAGTGATGAGCTTTTGCAACGTTCCTACTGAACGAAACTTGCCAATGATAACGCCAATTATATCTCTCAAACACAGTCCCTTTGCAACTTACCAATATACTCGTGGATCCTGCTAAGACGAGTTCCATTATGATGGTGAGCTTCGCATGCCTTGAGTTCAAATCGAAGCAGATAAAACAGTTATCAATCCTTCAGGCCTACCAGATTTCAATGAAAACATTGTTGTGCCGAACTATCTGCCAAAAAGTTAGATCAATGGTCATCAGCAAGACATGACCTTCTTCTGACAAAATGAACTGTATGCTTTGATTGACCCAAAAGATACATACCCCAAAAGGCGAGGCGGCCGTCGGCTGAGGACTGTCTGGTCATATATCTGACTAAACCACACAGTGGTGGAAGGTATTGCCATCATAGCTGTCGTAAACATTGATTATTTACAAATGTTCCATCGACAAAATATTGTCCAAATTATGCTATAGTATATGAAAAAGGAAGATAATTTGCATGGCAGATCGCAGTGAAGTATTTTCTCAGTCGTGCAAGATTATCAGATTATATTGCCAGCCGCGTGAAGTAGTTTATATGCTGCACAATAACGAAGCAATCAGCATCATGACACATAAATCGCAATTATGAGATTTTTGCACTATCTGCACCACCATCTTCTTCTGCCCATTTCTGCCAATGCATCTGCTCTCGTTACTTCTACTAAGTACAACAGCAAGATATGGATGCGGATGAATTTCCCTCCATCACTGCGTTGAACCATACTAGTTTATTACATAACATTTAATAATATTATTGCACCCCATCGACGCTTCTGACAATGTTTGCACAATCTGCTTTCGAGTGTATACTATTGCAATGCATGAACTTAATCTGTCGATTAACTACAATCACATTCAAAAGTAGCCTTTGGCCGCCAAAAATAGGGCATTATATCATAATAATTCTGGCGGGATATACGGTGTAGATATTTGTGAGTTCTGCATTATCTCGTGGGAAATATTCAACAGCAAATGCTCATCAAGCGCCGTGAACTGTATTAATTTTGAAAATGTTCAGTATGTTTTTTAATGTTAATGGCGTACAAATATAATGGCCTCCGTAACGCCTGAAGATAAAGTACTAACGATTACACGTACACATCTGTTCAGTCACTGCAATCTACCTTATAGGTGATTAACAGAAGAAGAAAAATAACATGGGTTTTAAAGCCAATTAGTTTTTTGCTGTCATTCTTGTGTATAAGATGATGGTCATTTTAGCCGTAGTTGATCTATCATTTTCAGTGATATAATAAGTCACATAAAAAGGCGACTAAAATAACAGTGATTCATTGAGGCTGTAGTCGAACGGGTTGCTGCTTGTTGCTATACTGCTATTATATTGTTTGCATGGCAAACACAAGCATGGAAGGCATGGGGCGCTTTCTTGGCATTTTAGGACACCAATGCATGGATCCTTTGCGATGGACAAAACATGCGTTGGTTGCATGAATTTGCACAAGCACGCTGTTTTTATAATTACAAACACTTAATATTGCCGTACAATTCATCAGGTGAGGCGGCATGAATTCTAGCAATGTGCCTCAACATGCAATTTTAAGAGAACATTTAGGAACTTGGCTCATTTTCAATTATATCATATTCAATGGCAGGCAATACATAATGTATACGATGCGCTGTCATATGATTATAGAGGTCATGACTAGCCTAGCTGTACAGACATATGTAATACAATTAACCCTCACGAAAGATAACATTAAGCATCGTGAAAATCAGGTGGTTTCAAACAAATGAATTACTGACTACTAAATATGACACATAATATCATAATGTCATCAATAGATAGGGGATTGTTTCGTCTGACATGATTATGTTTATTAGATAGACATGATCTAACTCTTTGACGCAGAGCGTACCATTAATGCTGTGTTTTTATACTAGCAAGAGCCATGAATAATCAGCTTCTCTGACATCCCTAATGTGGGGTACATTGATAACATAGCCGAGTAGCGATGGGATATGCCAACGAAAGGGTTCACGGATACCTAATGTCACCATACAAAGTTTCATAAAACGCATCATTTCTATCACACCGTCCCCAAAATCAGTTTGTCACTGTTGAATGATGCTATCATAAATTAACGCCCACACGAGCTGGGGTGATGGCGATTGATTTGTTGGGCGCTTACACCTGGAAGTTGTTTTAAAATCTGCCATTTGCCACAAGCCTATATGACTTATCCTTTTACATGGACGTGGTATTAGCTCACAACCTCCAATTATTAAACGTCAGCTCAGCTCATGGTAACCGTCACCATGGTAGCGGACTTATTGAATTGATTTTTTAGATTTCAAACCCGAAAATCATAAGCCAGCCCATCCTGCAAGACAATTTCTCCCGCAAAAGCATATTATTTCAAATAGGTTAAATAAGTTATCACTAAAATAACGCGATTGAGGTTATTTGCTTTTCCAAATTTGCATCTTGTTTCTAATTGCTAAGCTGGTTAAAATAACATTGTGGCATCTCAGACAGTTACTTATGTAGAAATTTAAAATTCCATTTGAGTAATTAAGCTAGTAGCTTTAACCACTGAGTATTCCATTCGACCATAACCCGGCGCGCTAGTGTTGCAGATCATCTTCTTTGTGACAACCCCTTCATTTAAAGAAATTTGCGTGATATCTCATTGAATATGGCTTCCAAATAAAAAACCACTTCCATATCCGCATTAGCATTTTGTTATTAATTGATAGAGGCTTGGGATTAACTGGTCATCTTTACACAAGCAAACACATAAAGAGAAGTTTTCCATGGCTACGGCCCCGCCGTCCCTACCGAATATGATTTGACAGCCAGATGTAGCTTACTTAAGTACACTCCTCTTGCTCTTGTGTTGCTCGAAAATAAGACGACGCAATCGCTATGAAAGTCTTCCTAAGGCGAATGACGACATGGTATTGTATGTAAGATAATGTACACAAATTCACTAAATGGGAACAATATATGATGAGTGGTATATCACCTCGCGTTATTAGCAAGGGGACGTAGACAGCTACCGCAAAGTTGGAAATCAATCCTTATCTGTTACAGTGCACGAAAATGACACAGCGATTCGGACTGCAGTCGTTTCGAAGCGATACTTTAGGCGGTCTGTACCTTGCAAAGCTTATGCTATATATACATTAAGAGCCTTGAGTCGTATGTACCCTTATACTATGACAGTACAGAGTGTCATATCACTTCATAATTGTTTTTACGCCCACTTTGATTTACAGAAAACAAGTTCACTTGACAACGATGATTCACATACAATAAAGGGGACCCTCAGTAATCGGTGTTGAGAAGGACGTCGGAACGGCGCCACACAAACAGATTGAGGCTATTTTCATGCCACCAGCGACGTGTCAGTGATTGCTGCATAATTTACAAGACATACGTCTAATATACAAAGTGTTGGTAATGTTTACGTAGTCATAGTTCCCGGCAGGAGTAACATGCAATTATAGGTAACAGAAAGACAAATATCTGTAAATTAAATCCAGAAAAATTCCATTCGCCAGTTTTACTAAATGTTATAATCGTTTTGGGCTTTTACAGAGCTACGAAATAAGATAAAATTAAGCATCAACTTACAAAACCTTGTACTTTTGTCGCGGGATGGATGAGAGGTAGATGGTTATATCTTAACACTGCTCTAAAGTGTGATTTGTTTTTAGCACCGACCCGTACGTATGGGTTGTACGCGATGCCGTTGCGTGACTCAATCAGAGCTGCAATATTACGTCAACTAAAACCAAGCGAACATTTAGGAAGACGTCTGGTGGACAGCCACCCTAAAATATTGTTTATTGAGAACAAGCAGAATCCAAGTAAATTACAAAAATGAAATCAGGCTACTTGGGATCATTTATACATACGTACACAAGTCACATAGTTACAATATGTTTTAAAAGGTTCGTGGCTGTGTTGCTGCGTTTGCGGCTTCCTTCTGTTCAAATACAGCAAATGATCGCAGCTGATACTCACTGCAAATCACATCAACGGCCCAGAGCGGCATGATTAGAAAGCTTATGACGAACAGATGCAAACTTTCCCTTTTTAGTTGCTTTTACTGTGTGGTCCTGCCACTATTCTGTTCGTAGCATTCAGACCATATAGGTGAAATTTCACATGCTTAAATCAGCAAAGAAAATCTACGATTGTGTGGAGTGTTTGTGTTCGGATTGCGTGATTGTACGAAAAATCGACAATGAATTATCGCTTCATCTGAATGAATAACTGTGCGATGATAATCATGAATGATCCAAAACATTAATATCGATTCCAAAACCAATGTTGGGAAGGGCAGCTGTCAAACACATGTGATTGAATGCATAGCAGTAGTTACACATAGTGGCGTAGTATCCAAACAATAGGTTGCTGCATATTCATAATTTAGATCGGGCATGTTTTATCTGCCATACATCATAAAGCATTCAACACACGCAATTGTAACCGGTCCCAACTGTAAACTTCCTCAAATCTTCAAACAGAATATTCGGGCGCAACAAATTGGCATAATGACTGTTCAACTCAATGCAACCAAATGGATATTAATACTATTTGAAAAGGTCGCAGCAAAAGAATATACATGTTGCTCTGGAAAAATGATTTGACTATCTTACAACAGAACAGATGATAACCGGGAAGCAACATTTGTTTGCTGATATAAATTGTTGAAATATGATAATACATGATACTATGCCTTACCATTCTGCTCTGCGTTTTGCCAGCTACAAATGCATGAGTGTCCCCCCGGAAGATCAATTTGAATTAATGCTGTGTACTCATTATGTATTTCGCACCTCGGTCATGACTTGAAGTAGATCGGTAGCTGGAAACTAAATGTCATGCTTGCATTAACCGGACGCGTCTTCAACCGAAGGACTTAATACTCTAAATATACACAGAATTTCAGCGGCCATTGGCTTATCAACACCTTTCTGTGCTGCTAAAAGTGGCTCGTGAGGGCTTTGTGAGACCTCTAACTAGTGCAGCCAACATATTGCAGCCACATATCCCCCTCAATATTATTCCAAGCATGTGCTGAAGTACTGATTACAGTTTGGGGAGCGCTTAGAAATTAAGCAAATGTCTACTTCAACAGCTTCACTGAAATAAGCGCATATAATAGCGGTGTTGTTTTCGGCTTGGAATACTAATATAAATGAACCCGGTTGTTCATCCCATATAAACTACCTCCTCAACAATCGCATCAGACTCGTGAGAGAGCGTTGATTAAAATTGCAGATGCGCTTAGCTTTTGAACATTTGTAACAGCACTTGAACAAGAGTCATCACACAGCTATCAGGCAGGTTGTCAATACTTAACTTGAGGATAAGATAGTTGACAATCCAACAACACACAATTCGCTCGGCATCATATGTTACTTGCCGCTAGATATGCGTCACACAGCTTGTATATGCTATAACCTATGTTCTTAATGGTATATTGTGAAATTGTAGGAAACTATGTTCAGGCACCTAGAGACAAACATTCAGTCACCTGTTATTTCATCCCACTTCAAACACAGTCTTTGATTCGTATAATAAATATTCAAACTTTCTAAAACCTTGCGTTTAAACCCTGACTACAAGCAACAGGATAATTGATATTCTCGTCAAATAAAGGGAAGACAGACAAATGCAGACGAAATGGTTAATGTTTGCGAATGGAATTCTTTTACGGCCGGATATTCTGGAATGTGCACAAACGAAATCGCATTGGTTATCCTACAACGGACATATGCTGCACTGAGACTTATCATCCTGTTCCGATGTATAATTTACACTCAATGGTTGACATATTTCGCCGGACTGACAGTAAACCTATCAGTAACTTTAGCAAGTGGACATGCATGCTGCAATTGATGATTGTGTTTGCAGATTCAGAATATTACAAGCCGGAAACACCATTGGTGCTATCATGTCAGACATTCGCACCGACATAACGTCAATGACGCATCTGAATGTCTCATTATTTGATGACAAAAATCGTGCCATATCTGTGAGTCAAAGTTAAAAATGATCGATGGCACTGGTATCTTGCATAGCAAGAGCATGAAACAATGGGTAATCTTCATGGCATGACATGATGACATTTATGTTAGGCTGAACATCCATATGTGATGCCATGTCTGATTCGTTCCGTGTAAATGAAGACAGAGCCAACATTGTAGAGCTCGTATTATTCGGTGTATCTGGTATTCGATGTTTACATAAAAAACAAGTTTTTTTCCGTGAGTACTTGCGTGTTCACATCACACAACTGTCTGCATAGTTTCAGCCGAGTGTCCGTATTTTAATTTACCATTCCAGGACATCCCCCCCCCCGCCACAAACAAAACCACACACACACACCCACCACCCCTCGCACTATGTCAATGTAAAACTATTACCGGTATGTTTCTGAAACACTACTAAAAGTCGTGCCCTGTTGTGGACGCCACAAGGACAGAAATTTGGTTATAAGAATTGAGGAATGTATGAAATTTGGTTCAAGATTAGCACACTGATTGTCTTCATAGTCGCTAATGGAATTTCACTTCTCCGAGATATCAGGTTTGCACCAGTCATCATCAATAAGAAACAGCGGTCGTAAACAGTAGGCGGCGAACATTCAATTACCCAGCAGCTTCATTTATTAAATGCATCCAATCATGTTAAATAGCGATGATGTTTTAATTGATCAAGCATATCAATAAGCAAGCGATCTGATAGCGTGCAAGACGAGATACAACACAAGATGTATTCCATTCGATAAACAATGGACCTAAAATCACTTCAATGCAGCGCGCCTACATGATACGATGTAGCTCCATCCAAAAGACACGACACAAATGATGAATATATTGGCATCAATACACATTCAGTATTTCATCCAAGCCAGTAAGATGTTCCGGCGTCAAAAGCATGATTCAGCGACTGTGCCTTAATCATGTATGTATGTATGTATGCATGTATGTATGTATGTATGTTTGTATGTATGTATGTATGTATGTATGTATGTATGTATGTATGTATGTATGTATGTATGTATGTATGTATGTATGTATGTATGTATGTATGTATGTATGTATGTATGTATGTATGTATGTATGTATGTATGTATGTATGTATGTATGTATGTATGTATGTATGTATGTATGTAACTTCGGATGTATGTTTGTATGTATGTATGTATGTATGCATGCATGTAAGTATACATGTATGTATGTATGTATGTACGTATGTATGTATGTATGTATGTATGTATGTATGTATGTATGTATGTATGTATGTATGTATGTATGTGTATGTATGTATGTATGTATGTAACTTCGGATGTATGTTTGTATGTATGTATGTATGTATGCATGCATGTAAGTATACATGTATGTATGTATGTATGTACGTATGTATGTATGTATGTATGGTATGTATGTTGATGTATGTATGAGTATGTATGTATGTAGCAGTATTACTATGTATGTATGTATGTATGTATGTATGTCTGATGTATGTATCTGATGATGGCTGATGTATGTCTGTAGTCTGTTGTGTATGTATGTAGGTGTCTGTGTATGTCTGTATGTATGTTTATGTATGTGTCTGTCTGTGTCTGTGTATGTATATGTATGTATGTTGTAGATGTATGTATGTATGTGTATGTATGTATGTAGTATGTATGTATGTATGTATGTATGTATGTATGTATTTGTATGTATGTATGTATGTATGTATGTATGTATGTTCTCATGCAAATGTATGTATGTATGTATGAATGTTTGTATGTATGTATGTATATATTCATGCATCTATGTATGGATGTTTAAACGTTTGATTAGTTTGGGTGTAAATCTGTCGATGTAGCAGTGGAATTACTAGCTTTTAGATCATGACCAATCATAGTCTGATGGTAATCTGATGATGGCTGATGTCCGGTCTCATTTTCGCTATACCATAGGTCTCTTTGTATTCATTGAAGCCATGTTTATCCATTGGAATGTCCTCGTATCAGTTCCTCTCCCGAGAGGCTTGTACCATAATGTAACCTAACAATTTAGATGCATTGGAATACGCTTCATTTTGAATTATTTCAATAACAGTAAGTGATGAATAATTCAATGCAAAGTTCTCATGCAAATGATAGTTCGTTAAAAATTCTAGTAAAAACGAATTTCGCTGCCTGGTGGAGACCATTTCTTCTTGTAATTGGTACTAAATCAACCAAACATTATTCCTTTTATTCCAACATGGATACAAAACCTCAACCTTGGGGGAGTCTACAGGAATAGTGCGCTGTCGGTTGGTTTTTCGTTAGACCAACTTTTAATTGATTTCCATTACATGTTTGCGTGATATCAAGTCATATATCAACGTCTGTATAAACTGTAACTGCTAGTAAAAATATCATTGTACGGCGGCGTATAGCGACATGTATACATAGCATTCAAATCGTGTTAAATCAGGTTAAATCCTAATTCTATCAAATCCATCAATTCTTAAATTTATCGCCGTCAAAATACTGCTGCAAATTACAGATTCCTGCATTTTCATACAACTAATATTTCATCTTATCAAATTTCGCGGAAAGGGAGAATGAAAGCGACCAATCACAAACAATGTGATTTATCTTACAGTTTATAGTTTGATCGCTGAATATAACGATGAGTATTAGTTTTTCGCATAGTCACACGATAGCATACTAATTGCGATGGCATCAACACGCAAAAATCAAGCCCAAGTTCCGTCAAATAGTCGCCATGTTTATTAACCTGCTGTGACGGAAATCACACAAGTATCGTGTTTGGGTCGCCAGGGGGTCGGATGATTGATTTGTTGCTGAGAAGCCGACGAGATCAGTTCATTTCCGATGAAGTTTTGTAAATGTATAATTAAATCGCATAATATCAACCACTATTAAGGACCTCTGTCGGGTGAGAGTCAGATTAAAATGTCACTACCACGAATAAGCCAGCGCCCCCGAAGGTTGATATCCGACGTGTGCCATGTTTCTATAAAAATGCAAAGATGACCAATCCCAAGACTTTATGTTTCACAGCCTACACAATGGTTGTCATTAACATTTATGCACATTAATAAACTTCATTGTCACTTTACCGAATGTCGTCGGTATGTGCGTATGCTTGCAGTGTTAAGATTGTATGTTCATCAATGTACGTAGATAAACCTGGTTGGAATAAACGCATCCAATGTGTTAAACCTAACAAATCTCGTGAACTGGTGCATCTTAAAATGCTACTTTTACTTCAGAGCCGATGGCTATAACATAAGAGTATTGATCAGATCAGTGGCAGCAACTGTGAGCAAAAGTAATTCATCAATATCTATTTACGCCTAGATAAACCTGGTAAGGAAACTAAACGCATCCAATGTTAAACCTTACAAATCTCGTGAAGAGTTGAATTTTCCAAGATATTCCTTCATTTTAGCGACATAAGTTGATATGAGGTTAACAAGGCAATTGTGATGTACATTGACCACAAACATTTATTCAAATAGTTTGCCGCAGTTGCGTTGCAGCGATCTAAACTGAAATTGTCTGATGTTCACTGATTGATATAACTAAGTTTTAATTAAAATTGCTAATGTAAAGTCAAATATTGAATTTGTCGGCATTAAGTCCCTGCATATGCTAGTTCAGTGCCTAAACATAGTCAACTATTGACATTAAAGCGTTTTGTCGATTGCACAAATAAACACAACAGTGTTTTTATGTGATATCAGAACGGTTGTATGGGCGTATTACAGTACGGTTCTAATATATGAGCTCTAAGATAACCCTCCCTTATCCGTTGTGCATACGAACGCCAGTAACGACGGCGTAGGAATGGTACCATCGCATGATTTGTGCTACCGGCTTTTAGAATGTCTTCTCGTAATGAAAACTCGTAATGTGAAATTAAACCTTTATAGCCGTAGCAGAGTTGTTTACCAATAGTGAGACCACAAAAGCAGCAACCGCCATATCAGGCTGTCGTAACGTGCTTGACATGACCTACCTATGGCTCGTGTTCTGGCGACTATTTTGCTGACACCTTCTGGTCCTAACGTCATTGAGGCAGCTTCAACCTTGGCCTAACGATATTGACAGCAAGCGCCGCATATGTCTCCCCCCTTCTCTTGTTAGTTTACGGGTCAGTTTGACAAAGAGGTAGACTTTTGCGAGTCGCTTACCCTCGTGGAAACGCCATCTGAACTTTTGTAGCGGTTCCAAGTTCACATCCAACTGCCATCCGTTTTCCTCGTCCAACCATTCTAACATAGACACATACCTTTCCCATGGCACCGTCTTTTCCTCACCTCGTGGCCTAGCTCTCAAGCGGTCAAGGGATTAAGTGGTCGAGGTATAAGGCGGTCGAAAACTACCAGTATGATCAGTTAGTTTGCCGGGTATAGTTGCCTTACCTTCGCAGCCACCATTTGATCCGGTTTACAGAACTGGTTGCTCTCCTGATGCTAGGTGTCAAGGCAGCAACTCCCACGCCGCTCTTTGCGTTCCCACGTGAGCTCGGACCTACACGCGCTATAGGGTTTTAGCGTCGCCGTCTGTCGATGCTACGCCTATTGGGCCGTCCTTAATTCAAACCGTTGGCGACTGGCGATCCCAGTGCTACACACGCCATTTTTATATCCTTATCTATGCAAAATGTGATAACTTGAGAAAACTTTTCTTCCTAATTTCCTCATAACTAAATTTACTTTCTTACTTCGTTTGATATGACACCTTTGGTAACTGTTACGTTATGTATGATCGTAACTTTACGTGTTATTCTGACGTCGTTGTTACGTCATGTATCATGTTCATGCTCTTGATACATCGGAATTTCTTAGTGTTAAACGAATGGCATACACGATAGGGAACATGTTTCAGCTTATGTATCACATGCGTACCCACAACACTGCATTTGGCAGGTATCTTCTGTTGTTCAATTACGTAGGTCTAGAGAACAAGATTGCATAATTTCAAGAGTAACACAATGAAAGCTAAATGACACTATAACACTACATGAATATTTAACTCTACACTTGTGTTCGTCGTTCCACGAATATATGTCCTTCACATATAAGTGGAATGAACACAACTAAATGACAGAAGCCGTTCCATTGAAGCCAACTTCCCATCGCAGGTAATTTAACAGCGGATGAAATGTCCTCTCTACTAATGAATATGAGTTACTGGGGCAGAGAAGCATTCTACGTACGTTAAGCCGAACCATTGATCGCCGTATTTTCCATCTGTCTAATATTCACGATCACACAAAAACGTTGCACATTGCCTTCCGGGCCACGCCATTTTAGTTGTTGCATACATTAGGTACAGATAATTGATTGCTGCGAACCTCGGGTTTAAATCATCATTACTAGGCAAGCGCATATTTTTCCTCTTCCTCTGATAAAGTTAATACAGACCTGTGATTGAATAACATTTTGCTCTGGATCGAGGCACTTATTGTCGTTGCAACTCGGCTGAACTCCATTAACGCACCGCTATAAATGTCACGTTGTATCAAATGTCACGGCTTGCTGCAAAGCAGTTTATTGTTAATCAAAATAACTGGCGCTCTTGCCGAACTATTTGACATTTAAGCCTTCAAAGAAATTTATCAAGGTTTACTAGCCTATTTAACATACATGAGAAGTTACTGTAATAAATGCAAAGTGCATCAAGTAATGCCCATATAGAGCCTCATAATGGATGAAGAGATATAAATTAGCAACGAGTGCACATATTCTCACGTACAATAATTACAATTAAAACAAAGGCTGTTGTTACGATTTTTCCTGATGAACTTCTCGCTTCTATTAACAGGGTACCGTGAAACAAACATCGTTCGTACTTTACTCAATAAATTCAGAAATCTTGTTCTCCCCAAACAAATGTAATTGAACAACAGTAGAAACCTGCACAAATGCATTGTTGTGACTACGTTTGGGTTACATAAACTGAAAGATGCTTCCTATCGTGTATGCCATTTTTTTAAATATTGGTTATATATAAAGACAATTTGCATCATTCCACGGTCGTTTACATTAGATAACAGCAACGTACAAGTAATGGCACATGTGGTATTAATGCAAGATGCTCCCTTGAAACGATTATTCCGTTTCATTAATTTTAGGTGCATGGCTGGCATCGGTGGCAAAAAAAAATGGGAGCCTCTGATAAAACCCTGATTGAATTGCAATTGGGAGCTGCCTTTTCAAGGTACATGTCAAGCCGTTCGAAGTCTGTAATTTCCGCTTTCTGTGCAAACTGAACATAACCTTATAATGGTGTGTTATTTCAGTTGACAATTAACGCCAGTCACACCTACGACAGGGCTCGGTGGGCAATGTGTTACTCTTTATAAAACGACTTGAGATCCCAATACCGCAAATGCAGTGATGGTAAATCTAAACGAATGTCCAGGATATTGCTAAAGGGTTTGACAGTGATGCCAGGGCTGTGTATAAATGTCACGTGAACGCCTGTTTATAACCCCAGGATGCAGTAAAGTTATGCAAAGATTTATATTACGTTTCATAAAAGAATTGCGAATAGTTGACAGTCTTGGTGGTCCATTGACTAATTATTAATGGAACCAAACGTACATCTAGTGCTTTGTCAGCCTAGCGCAATGCTGCTTGATTGCCCATAGCAAGCGTGTTAAGAACACAGAAAAATGAGATGACCTCATGACATCAAAGCTCATTTGATGTTCGTTTGTAATCATTGCTTTTAAACAGAATTGTTAAAAACACAGAACGAGCAACTATAAGTTACTCAGTTTCACTATGTTTAACGGGATAATCTTGTTCAGGTAAAACCCCGCTTGTATAAGTCAAGTTTTATTAAGGAATCAATCAAATCCTCTATCATCAGTGTTTGGTTTAAGTGAGGTCAAATGTAATTGAAAAACTATAGTTGAATAGAGTGGCATTGTTACGGTAATTAATAAGTGGTCTTAGATGTATTGCATACCTTGGTACCAACAACCACATGTCACGACTGTCAATGATATTTAAAAATTACATATGACCTGACGACGAAACACCGATATTACCGAGTCATTAGACCGAATGTCGCCTACGAGTGGGTTGATGTAGCCGTATATGAAGCTAGTTGCAATTAAAGATGCATTCAGCGAGTATGAATCACGGTAACAAACGGTTGGTTTCATTTTTAGTATGCCTTTCCCGTACAAATAAATGTACGCGCAGGGTATGTCATAAATCAGTACAGATCAGGCATGTAGCATCGCACTAGAGGTCAATTATATGTGACTTACAGGCAGCTGTTAAAGAATAATGACATTAACTCTATTGCGCAAATTGGGAGTCATTGAAGCCTTGAACTGGCTCCGGATCTTTTTTCATTAATATTTTCTCAAAACGATTACGGACGGCTATGGTATCCAGCTGGTAGTTTCGGAATAACCTCCTGATAAATCGTTAAAAATAGATAGATATATACAGATATTATATATATATATATATATATATATATAAATTATAAATATATATATATATATATATATATATATTATATATGTGTGTGAGTGTGGTGTGTGTGTGTGTATATATATGTATGTGAGAGAGTGTGTATAGATATATATAGTAGATATATACAAACTACACTCACAAACATATGTATTAATATATCTCTCTCT
The DNA here is from genome assembly GCA_034190875.2 of Urechis unicinctus. Taxonomy (NCBI): domain Eukaryota; kingdom Metazoa; phylum Annelida; class Polychaeta; order Xenopneusta; family Urechidae; genus Urechis; species Urechis unicinctus. The sequence continues at coordinate 50,959,531 of CM067346.1, read as the reverse complement.
GTATATGAATATATAAATATATGTATATATATATATATATATATATATATATTTGACTAAACACATATGTATGTATTAATCTTTATATATCTTTATGTTGTATAGAAATAATACACGTTTTCATGTGCAATATTAGCGTGCAATCAATATGTGCACTTTTGTTGTTTTTTAGACAGAATCAGTTCCCTGTCAGTTATCTTTGATTTTGACCAATCTTGAGGTCGAAAACGTTCGTGTTAAAGCTGTAAATTGCGTTTCTGTGAAAATCTGTCTGATATTAAAGTGTTGTTGCATTCATGCCTTCATATTTACACAATAATACCCCCATTACAGACGCTAATACACTCAAATACCAAAATCTTTGCCGAAACAAATGCAACGCAGGGAAACACCAATGACATGACAAAAGCATGCTATCGTCTACAATAATCTGAATACTTAAGGCAGCACACGTACAAACCAAAACCGGCTCTGACACCTCTTTCAAACATCTTTATTGACCACAGCTTCGCTATCATCTAGTCGCATACAATCAACGATGCTACCGCCAAGCTCTCCGCCATCCACATCGAACACAAATAGACACAGCTGTCCCTCAGGACAATCGGGCAAAGTCATCGCACATCTCTATCATCCACATCTATCGGCCTCATCTCCACAGTTGACAGCTATGAATACGACCTGGAATACCTGTGTTACTTCAAATCGCTTTCTACCCTCCCCATCGACCATAGTCAAAATAGACGACAACTAGATATCGGATACTTAAGCTGTCCATGCTCTGCCAAAGCTATCAAATTCTGCTAAGACAACGGCATACTTTTTGTACCTCTAAGCACAGCGGAGCGCAAGAAATTCAAGGATAGGTAATATACATAATAATAGGCATTCAAAGCTCCCTGTGCACATGACTGATGTGTGCTATTTTAAGTTATATTCAGGTAAGAATAGGCTTACTTACCATTTGTCAACAATCTAAGTGAGCTGAATGAATGGCGTCGCAATTGTACATTGCATTTGACCTGATAGAGAAGCAAACACTTACGGTAAAATACAGCAGTTAGAAAAAACGAGCGCTTGTCTTGCAACGGATCTTTATTGACCACATATATATATATCTAGTCGCATACAATCAACGATATATATATATCTCCGCCATCCATATCGAATATATATATAGATATATATATATAGGATATATCGGGCATATATATATATATCTATATCATATATATCTATATTTGTAACTCGGTTCCCATATGACGCAGAATACCTTTTTGCTTCAAAGCCACCCTAACACCACCATGTCGTGGATGACGGACTCTAGTATATTTATGTTAAATGTCTTTTCTTATCTATTCTGCGGTCTGATCTTCGTGTCCCTGAAAAGGAACGCCTCGTGCATACCCTTCTATATATATATATATATATATATATATATATATATATATATAGATATATATATATATATATATATATATATATATATATATATATATATATATATATATATATATATATATATATATATTATATGTATATATATTTTAAAGTAAACATCTACTCATCGGCTTTGTCGACACTTAAGGTGTTGTATCTTTGATGACAAACTATAAGTTGACCGATTAAACGCACTCTAGCACTATCGATCCGGGCTACCATCCAGTCAAGAGAGTACATGAAGTTACCCCTTTATCTGTTCGATTGTATTTACTATGTCCATTACATTAATCTGAACAGCGTTATCTTCCAGGAGTTGTAATAGCAGTATATGGGATGTAAATATTGATTTCAACGGTTTCAGTTTTCCGGTATTTTCTTTGGCCATGAATAATACTAACTCTTCTGCAAAAGGCTACAAGCACATGTTTTTTTTCCATTCTCCCATCCCCTAATGCATTATTTACATCGCGTCACCTTTATAATCTTCAACAAATTCTGCTGTTTGTAAGCACGATGCTCATTTTGGTATTGTGCTGTCAACGCTCACTCAGGTTTAAGAAGCTACGTCCCCATTTATGTTTCTCAATACAATTCAACGAGATGAGAACAAGCACCATTTGCAATAATGAATTGTTCGAGTTTTAGCATGAAATGGCATCCAATGTTCGAGCATAATATTAACTGATATCTGGGTAGACCAATTCTGCCTGCTTAAGTTGATTGACAAATAATTCAAACGGACGTCGGCCAATGTCTTCATCATGATAATGATGTTGCTAAAGTGTACAAATGTGACCATCTTTATGTTATTCTTTATAGTAGGTATTGACTGTGGATATAGCAGTTGAAGAGCATAGGTTAGGATTACAAATTAGCGTTATATCGTAATCGAACCATTTCGAACTAAAATTGTAATCACGCCCGTGGCACTAGACGACAGATAGTTCGCAACACAAAATATTATTGGTCTTTGATATTGAAATTGTGCGGGCGATATATGTGGGTGTTCATATCTGTGAGGGACCCCATAAACACATATGAAAATATGTTTGACCTCTATACATGACTCATGAGAAGAAGGGTATTCACGAGGCGTTCCTTTTCACGGGACACGAAGATCGGACCGCAGAATAGATAAGAAAAGACATTTAACATAAATATACAGAGTCCGTCATCCACGACATGGTAGTGTTAGGTGGCTGAAGCAAAAGGACAGCTGCGTCAATAGGAACCGAGTTACAAAAATACTAAATATAGATTGCCTTTTGTGGAATGTTCGTTTGTCTGTTAAGCCTTCTGTCACCGTGAACGTCGGCACTGTTTATGGTCGTAGTGATTAAGACGAGACGTCAATTGAATGGTAACTGGAAAACGGATGTTTATTTCTGAATGGGGGGATTCCGTATCCCGCAAGTCCGAATATAAATTGCAAAACTATAGTATGGAGTAACTCTGGTGATGACCAGAGGCTACTGCTGAGATGGAATTCCAAACTGCTAAGTGCCGTACGGAGTTGGTCTTCCAACTTGGTCCGTACGACGGAGACTGTATCGTTGCCCGAATACTGAATGTATTTTACTTTTGGGGACGGAGGTATTCATACAAGTGTGTGGCGTCGCCAGCAAGCGTGGAGGTACAATAACCTTAAGCTTTAATTGAAGATCAAACGGTTTGATGTTAATTGTTATGGGAGTTGACGGGTTTGGAATGTTTACTTCAAAGGGCTGTACTTGCTACACCGGGACTATTTGATTTGGATAGTGACCGTTTACTTCAGATATCACGGTTAGGTATTTAAAGGGGCGGGGGATTATGACTCCACTCTGGTTGACGACTCTTACTTCGGTTAATACATAAATCTAATTGATAAGGACGGTCACATATACCCTTCCAACACATTAGACTTGGCCTCAAGTCTAGAACGAATCGGTCACAAACAAATAGATAATAGAACAAATAAGATCAATTAAACTATACTAAACATTAATGACATAGAATGACACAAAAAAAACATTAGCAGTAAAAATAGTCTCTTTTACGACTCCTGCATTGAGATATAGTGTGACCAACATTATTTCAGCAAGCGCACATTTGGGAACGTGCATCATTTCTAGATTTCCATTCGTGACTACCGTTCATGACACATGTAACTGACGCTTGACTGCCTTGTGTTAAGCTGCTCTGGAGGTCTCTTAATTGATCGGTAAGAGTTTTAGTCCTTTCCAACATACTTATTCGTTCGCGTAGTGTTCGATTTTCGTCTTGTAGCCTTTCCAGCTCTTCCGAAGCAGATGTGTTTTTGACCAATTGTCCTCGCAGCATACCTCGCATGTTTTCAAGTTCAATTTGGGCGTCTAGTAATTGGTTTTTCTATTCGTCAATCTCACTCACCAGGTCACGTTTCTTCTTGTGTTGTCTTGGAGTATCTCTTTTATGATGCATCCTTGGGGCACTTGTGTTTACGCATTCCATCCAGTCGGATGCCGGGACTGAATGGAATGGTAGGCTGTTCTCACCTTTCTTCTTCGTCAAGAACGTTTCCATGCGGGATTGATCCCGTTGGCGGTGGCTTGGCGACTTGTTCTTTGTCGGGGCTGTTTTAGGGTATGGTGTTGCACTTGGGGATTTCTGCGATGAGGTAGCCGGTGTCAGGTAGTAAGGCATAGGCCCTGACCAGGGTTATCCGTGGCGTCGGTAGCCTAATCGTCCAGACATACCTTAGTTTTTGAAGATGACTTTCCTGTGCCAGCCAAAAGGTGATCACGCCGGATTCTCTACCAATTTTCACCGTGAACGTCGGCACTGTTTATAGTCGTAGTGATGAAGACGAGACGTCAATTGAATGGTAACTGGAAAACGGATGTTTATTTCTGAATGGGGGGATTCCGTATCCCGCAAGTCCGAATATAAATTGCAAAACTATAGTATGGAGTAACTCTGGTGATGACCAGAGGCTACTGCTGAGATAGAATTTCAAACTGCTAAGTGCCGTACGGAGTTGGCCTTCCAACTTGGTTAGGTATAATAATAAACGGCTGCGACTATAGCCTACATTATTAATCTGTATCAAGCAGATTTATTTGATTTGATGAAACCTCGTATTCAATTTTATGTCAGGCAGCAATTACTCGTAAATAAGAAACATCAAGATTCCATGGCACAACCAAAGAGTCTATAGCCTTTTTACTCTGAATTTGGTACCTAATTCGCTTGCTTTTAGGCCTCTCCAGTAAGCAACGTAAACGTGTATTTTAAGACGTGGCAGCCATCTATCAACCTAGTGGAATAAATTACCTGCGAAAAAGCAGATAAATGTCAAATGTTAAGAATTTACGCCCCTTTTGGCAAGTATACGCCATTAACCATTATTTGCTGACTAAAGGCAATAACCAGCGCATTTACTAGTAAGGATTTGAAATTTCACTAGACTGATTAACTAATTAAGCAGCGTGAGATATTAAAATGACGCTATGTGGCATTACTGGACGTTGCCATGGAATATCATCTGTCGTCAACATATATTGTACTGCCTACGTCCAAATAAGATCATGAAGAAGCTTGATAAATCTTAGGGATGTTTCATACAGTCATGTTCGCTGAAAGCTGTCCATGGCAATTAGGTTGGCATGATAACAATTGGCATCGGGCATGATAACTCAGACAGAGCCAAGCTGCGGTAACCGGTTATAATTCATTGACTATTTCTAAAGTTGTAAACAGACCTGTATCACCAATTTATCACCAATGCTTTGGAAACATATGTGATATGTCACAATATGTGGCATGTGCAAATATCTTTACACTACTGAGCTAGTAAACTGGCAACAACCGTTACCACAATGGGAGCCTATCTAGTTCGACGTTATAGAGAATAAGAACAAACATTGAAAGCCACATTTAATTTTTCGGTATTTAACAACGTAATTCTGATAGATTTTCATAACTATAATACCCTCGTGCTTTTGCATGTCATTTTAGGGCGCTGCAAATAGCCCACATCATTTTAACCGACCGTATTCAAGGCAATGTTAGGGCATGTTGTGTTTATTTTCCATGAACTACGTTTAGAACACTTATTTTCATTGTGTCAAGGTTAATGTACTTCTTCGTTGCATCACAATAGAATCCAATTAACAAAACAGCAAACATGGTATTTGCTGCGCAATTATGATCCTATATGGCAGGGCACTAGGGGAGAACTAGTAAGTCACGTGGCATTTACGTCTTTTACGTCTAAAGTGCGGCACTGAATTGGCGTGACCCTAGTGAATTCTAGTGAGGAGAATAAAGATAAGGCATCTATGATAGATGGTGATGTCGCGTCAGTACTGCAAACGGCTCGTAATATCATGCACACAATTTAACGCTACATATATTCCGGTCATGGCGCGGTAGTAAGGATATCTATTATTAATCTGCCAGTGAAGAAATCCATACGACATGGATTAAGAAGGAAGACTTCCTACTTGGAAACTGCTATAAAAAATTGTTACGAAAGCGCCCAATATAAAATAGTTGAAACAAGATTCGTAACGTTGGAAATTTGCTTATGACCAACCGTTCAATATCAATAAACCAACGACCATCGACGAGTTTGCGCCATTAATATTATGCAACAAACCAAATCATAACAAATATTAATTTGGGTAACTTTAAACAAGACGGACAGATAACTTTACTAAAGCGACAAGCAGCCAACTTGGGAGATGTATTTAATGGATTCATACAACATATACACAATAGGTCATAAATATAAGTGGAGCTGTAATATTAAAGATACATATTTTATTATGAAAGTATTAGGATTGTAGCATAAACTATAGCTAAACAGGAATGACTAGAAATGACACCATGACATGGCGATGCCTAATTAATAGCCTTGCATATATAAATATATTCGACCTGACCTTGAACTGCTGTAACTTATTATTTCTGGTCACTTCTGAGGAGAGCTAAGGAATCTACCTAGCTCCTTCCTATGAATGTTCATCCATTAGATTTTCACGTCTGCAATTGCCTAACTCACAGTCTATCTATTTTCCACGTAAGGAAGCAGATTGTGTTAAATGGGAACGGGAAACTTAGGAACTAGATTAGATAATCATATAAAGAAGAAAAGATGTGTTGATGAGGATATTCTGCTTTTACAGCATATTGAGCAAGGAAATATAGCGGTGATGTATTGATTAGCATGCAGCGTTCTAATTGCGTCGCAAGCAATATAAATTCAAAATCCCGCCTCAAGTTAAAGTTTTGCCCGATCCACCCAAGACCTGCAGCTGGAGAATTCGCCATCAACTCGTCAGATGTTCTCAGCCCATTGTTTGAGTATTGAATCCTATTAATGATTGCGTCAATGGGATTTCACGATTATACTCTAGTGAAACTAAAGTATATTTATCAGTGACCGTGGCTTGATAATGAATGTGCGCTAATCGTGCATTGCAATATAATAACCGCACACAATAAGCGGTCCTGTCGAAAAGCAACTATCAATATTAGCTTGTTCTGTCGCTTGATTAATGCATTTTTGGAATGTATGACATTATAATCGCGCGCTTGGAATTGCTATGCAGGGCTTTGATAATCATTTACTCGAAACCTCAAATACAACCGTAAAACAACTAGGTTTATGCTTCAGATTGACGAGTAATATGGATATTGTTTACCTGCGTATGTTAATATTTGCTGTACATTTGGGTTGGATAACCCTGGCTCATCCTGGCATTCGAATATTCAGCGAAATGTGAACATACATTTAACTAATTGATTATAAATGTGTGATCAACATATGTGATGTGCCGAATGGCATTGCATGTGCACTTAGGACATTTCACTTATGGCTTGACCGATTTGATATTTCAAATATTATGACAGACAGATATATGACCGGTTGGGTTGGGTTGGGCTGGTAAGCATCCTTTGAACGGCATGGGTGTCATTGTGCCGTCGCATGTAAAACATGAAGCTAGGTTCTTTCAGGCATGATTTCGCAATACTCGTACTATGACCTCAAGAAATGAAGCAGAATGTGGTGACAATGTACATGGTTCAGAGAATACGTTCCTTCTATAGCGAACAATATGGGCATGATGACATATGCTTTCATTGCATCATGACTGGGACGTGCTTATATAAACCCTAGGTTTAGCGAATTCCCCAAGACTCGTTCCATGCAAGTGCTTAGTATAAAATAGGCGCCAATCATATACAAACATTCACACATACATATACATTCATACAAACATACATACATACATACGTCCCTCCATCCATACATGCATACATACATACATATATGCATACATACATACATACATACGTACATACATACATACATACATGTATACTTACATGCATGCATACATACATACATACATACATACATACATACATACATACATACAAACATACATCCGAAGTTACATACATACATACATACATACATACATACATACATACATACATACATACATACATACATACATACATACATACATACATACATACATACATACATACATACATACATACATACATACATACATACATACATACATACAGGTGTTCTTTAAAATGGGTTGTTTAACTGGTATCACAAGTCAGATTATTGTTAATCAAGCGCAGCAGAAACCTCTGTTTACCAGGGGATCTTCTTGTTTACAGCTTTATTTCAATAGTAATATTTGCATTTTAGGATCCATCTGCCCGGTGCAGGTTATCGTCACTGCTGTGCTTGTTCCTTTTAACCTTTGCCCTAAAGGGCGGCGTGCCTGTATAAGCATGGGATGCGCCTATATATGATGTGCATTTTAATCATTAAGCAACCTTAGCAGTTTTTGCGTCTCCGCCAGGTATGTCTCAGACGTTTCTTATTAACATCTGGCATTGCTCTTCAAATGTCATGTATTGACGCTGCTGCCTTTGTTTGAATTAACAGGCGGAAGCTTTGTGTAACAACAAAGCAGTATGGCTTGTTATTACCTCCACTTTGATGTATTGTGAGGTTGTTGCGTAGGTTTTATGCGTCCGGTTCAAAATGACCCCGCATTGTTACTTAACTATTTGCATCGACGATGTGCGTCACGATCAAGGGTGCACGTAATTGCTCAATTGTGATTCATTGAAAACCTCTCATATGGTGTCAGGGCGCAGACAAATATAGAAATGAAGGTCGCAGCTTCCAGGCGCAGCTTAACGAACGACTGACTGCTATATAACAAACCCAACAGAACTTTCGATATGTTCCCTCATTAAATCACTACCAGACTAAATTTACACACTTTTGGAGTGATTTCAGGATTGAGCGTTCGCCTGTTCCTTTGAAGGTGCTAACATTGCATGGCACATTCTAAGTCTCTGACTGTTGGAGAGCTGCAGTCGTACTTTGAAGCTTTTAATTGTGCTGGGATATAGATGATCCACATACATATCAACATAATAAACTGCATTACATAATAATCCTACCTCGCTTCGTGATTATTATCGTAATTAATATTTTAAAATAAATGCATATTGACAAATTACGTCATATTATAATGCGAGCAATTGACTCGTTGATTGTACTTGTAAGATCTCCAAAGTATGCGATACCAAACAAATCAATAATCATGTTATACTTATAAATGGTATCGTGACTTACCTTAAAAGCATTCAGATACAATTAAATTTACCACCAATATCGACACGTGACAGGTGGTTGATATGTCTGAAGTCATTTAATTACCTGACTGCGATCCGTGCTGTTACCTCAAACGCCTCATTAGGACACTTACCATCAACATGGCTACGCAATGTATCATTGTAGCTTTATATTGTATATTATCGAAGGACACCGAATTCGTTTAGAACTTGAATCGCCATCCAAGCAGTTAGGTCATGGGAACGTTTGCTTGTGAGGTCAATTATCAGTGTGTCAGAAGAATTCCATTTCGACGGGAAATATTGTACAACATGCTTTGTAAAATACTCCAGCACGAGTCATATTGCCCTTCACATGTCGTTGATGGCGATATTATCAGTCAAAAGCTGGATAGCTGTTGATTAATTTGAATGTCTTGGAGATTCATGGTTTTTTTGGTATGTTTCCTGCATAGCAATTCGATGTTAAACACAGCTTGATCGTTTGCGGAGGAGCTAGATTACAGGATGATTTTCCAGATAATGAATGGGAATAAAGAAAACTTGATATCTCACGTAGATATTGGAAAGTCGTAATGGTCGAGGATGATTATGATTCTCTGACACAGCTTCCTAAGTAACCGCGTTTAATTGACGTCAACTGTGTTTAAGCATTTTCGGTCGCCAAAGAACCTGCTCACAGAATATGTGCATAAGTGCAATGTTACGTTCATGATTGAAATAATGAGGCATGTGTTTCCAATTTATAAAAAATCATACATTTCAGTAAGCTTTGTACTAGTTTTCAATGCCGACAAAAAGATAATGGTGATTTTCGTTCGATCGCTCATCCATAATTTTTAGACAATGACAACATTTGAAATTGGATATGTTATTGCTTGTTGAAACAACACAGAGACAGTTCGTAACAGCAATCAACCTACCTAATATAGATTAAAATTTACATATAGAAGAGCTTGTTTGCTCTTCACATGAGTAATTGAATTATTGGAAAGTGTTTATATCCAACATTGTTAAGCTATGACGCTTGATCAACACATAAATCAATCTCTCTAGTCACAACCTTGGAGGGCTTTCCCAAGAGATGGCCTTCTACCGGCAACTCAGAGGATGCAAATAACCACCAGCCTTAATCCCAATTACATCTGACCGAAACAAATGTATTGACGTCGTTAGAACCCCTTATAAACATTGCACATTATCTAATTTACGACTAGCGATCCAATATTCATGATAGCCGAGCTATTTACTCTAATCCGTTAAGCAGAATTAATTTTCCTTAGAAGGCATCGAAAGAAATAGGAAAACATTTTGCATGAGTTAATATGTATGGCAAAAACATGTTGTGCTTAATTGTTGATAATATGCTAATCAATAGTAATCGGAAAAAGTAACAATATGCTCATGTAATTGTGAAATGGTGCTGTGCTGTACGATTTCGTTAAATAACAACCTTTCTCGATGGCTGAAGTGTTGCTTGGGTTCAACGTTTATTGACGAAATGCATGATTCACAAATATTAAACGCAACGTAAGATGCCCCTGTGGTTGTGTGACAACATTTAGTCGATTCTTAACATTTGATATCGAGACTGGAATGAGCTATACTTTCCGAGAAATTAACCACACAGAGATAGTCATTCGACTAATATTTTGTGAAACGCACTGGGGTTTTCCAGAAGTATAGAGAAAATATGTTAGATAGAATTGCTCCTTTCTTTCTGATTTATTATATATATTGATTGTACTTGGTGGATAGCATGTATGTATGATTAAGCACAAACAATTAGCAAACCGCGGCTACACGCTCGTTTGTGATAAGCTCATGATGTTCGCCCCTTATTATGTAATTATCTGCCACACGCGGCGTACTTAGAACCGCTGAGGTGAGGCAATCTTTTCTGAGGTCTGCGTGACATATGCATTATAGGTCGGGTATGAAATGTCTTGTTTCTGGCATTTCTTGGCAACACAGATTCTCCTGAATTAAACAGTCGGAATCAAGGTTTGTTAATTTAGCTCCACGGGGTGTGCTTAAGCTGAAGCATTATTGGCGTGGGCAAGATACATTGATGGTGATGCAATAGGCATGCAATACCTATCACGACGGTTCAGCTGCTACGTGCATTTAATTAGATGTTGGTTGTATAGGACGTCAAAGACATATGACATACGAAGGCCGCTCACAGCCCATACCATAAAGGAATTGCGGGGCAACAAAGCAAGCAATCACTGGCAAGTGCGCACGCTGTGAGCTATGGGTTCGGCAGAATAATTATTTTCCCCGGAACATAAAAGGCAAGATGTGCACGCCGTCCGTATTCAACAATCTACAATCAACAGGTCAATGAGAGTCCGTTTTTCAAGCTGTGTTAACCAAGGTACAAGCTGTAAAGTACACTTTCAGCTATGTGTCACAACTTAACATATAGGAGCTATTACTTAGGAATTATAGTACTTTACAATGAAGCCGCATGACGTGACAACGTCAAACGTTATCGTATTCTTAAGGCAATCATGACAAACTGGCCTAGAGTTGTTTTTGTGCTGCGAAATTGCTTTGCACAAAAATAGAATACACATATAAAAATTCGGTTCATTTTCAGCGTCTAAAAATAACACTCTCTTTACTTTTTTAAGCCAGCATTCTCCTAAATACGTGTCATTGCGTGGTTTGACACAGTGTTCTCTTAAATCTACATTTATATATCGACTTGATATCATCACTAGCTAGTTAAATCATATCCAAACCTGTAATTGAGGGATATATCTAGCACCCTGACTATTAACAGAAGAAAGAGCAGATCATTAGATAATTTTGCACTGTCCTCTACGCAACTAAAGCTTCAAAATAGACTTCACACAAGCTATGCTACCAGTGGGACCGAGTGATATAATCATAGCTCTCCTCCGTCCTAAGGGCTCTCGTCGTCATTACCACTTTCATTCGCCGTTCTATTTTTGATTGTGTTCCGAACCATTCGGCGGCTCCTTTGCCTTAATTTGATAGCAAAGAATTTTCGCTTTCAAACTGCAATATAATGCGTAAAAATAGTATGGAACAAGACAAATTATTGCTGCTTGCACAATTAGTTACTGATTGACAACGCACTGCCAGTAAACAACGTGACCTCTTGTCCAAGTAGCTTTTCATGTAAATATATTTTAGGCTCAGATACTTTCTGGTTCTTAAGTGTTAATCTCAAATTATGATCTCATTATAACCGAAAGAAAGTGCATTTCCCAAAGTTGGCGAGTTTGAACGCTATTTTAGCATTGACAAACAATTCTTAACGGCTTTAATTGCGGACGTGTTGTGTGTTGCTGCGATTTGGTTTGAATACGAACGCATTGTGATACCTCGCGATTAACTCGAGCCATCCTTGTCATAATAAGATGTTTTCTTTAATACTTTTGGTAGCACATTGTACAAATATGCATTAACAATGCCATTACGTGTGATATGATGTCCACCGAGTCGTTTGTGATAGCTTTCTAAAGTGGGTTCCTAGAAATGACTGGCTGAATGTCAAGAGCATAATTTTTGTGACGGGATAGTTATTTTATCCTTATTGAGCATTACATATCAAAGCCTTCCCATATTCTGGGAAATGTTTTGCCTGTTACTGTATTCCTATCCTCACACAGAAATGTAAGCGCCGATATATGAAACGCTTCATGGATTTCACGCCGAGACTACGTGAGTCCCTTAATAAAATCGCATGTAGCGTTGGAATTCTTAAACATTACGCTAATCAAATGTTCTTTTAAGTATAGAATTAGAATTGACCCGTCTTATCTGTGTTGCTGGTACGTTGTAGACCAATGGAGGCTACATAAATGACAATAGAACATATTCTATTATATGCTGATAAAAACTGTGACATATATACATTATTCAAAATGATGGTTCAGGTATACCTAACTATCATCGGCCAAACCACGACATCACCTATCCTTACATATTGAGCTCTTTCCTATTCAGTTAAATACTTACCTACTTTGTTTCTTACCCCCAGTGCTCTATTTACGCTTCCAAGCCGTCGCCTACATACCCTATCCTTGCGCCTTTTGACTTGACCTCTGTACTTATCTCCTGCCTCTAACATTCTAACCAGCTATCTCTTCCGAAGCCTTGCTATCCTTCAGTCCTCGCGCGGAAGTGAAAGGACTTCAAACTTAATGGATCAGATATGAAATGTCTCCATTTCCTGCTGAAGTGAACGAATATCCGTTGTTTTGTCTATCGTTCAACATCGCGCCATAAACCTCACGTTATATCAGTGATCCTTTACGGCATGAAATTCAAAACGTTACCTTTACAGGTATCACAGCTGCTGAGGAAAACCACTATTTAGAAACACCGCTAATAAACAACTCAATACAAGAGACAATAATACCCGCCAGCAATTGCCCCTTTCGAAACAATTCGGTTGGCGCCTTTTCTGATTTTACGATGTTGTAACGAGAAGATTTACCTTGCATCATTAGTTCGTATGATACCCAAGTGGCACTTATTTCCACTCCGAGTACACAAGCAATCGAACGAACGTGACTTCGTACCACGTATGCATGAATCGTGCCGTGCTTGGCGATGGTAAACAATGTATTGGAAGCCCCTATGGAGACGCGCCTGATCCATTGTTGAGTCACAGCGAAGCAAGTTGGGTTGCATTAAAGTGGGGTTGTATTGACGCAATTATTGAATTACTCGCACACGGTTTGCACTCTTATTTTCCGGCTCTCGGAAAGGAAAGCATTCCAAATGTCTACATATTGAATATAGAGAGTCTCTTCGGCTTCTTGCAAATACCTTACCGTCCATTAAAGAATAGAGATATTGCCTACAGGACAATTGCTAAAAATTTGCGTCATGATAGGTAGATACGGCGATATGTTCTATCAAAACAATCAGAAAGGTGCAATATCACAGGGCTGCAGATACCTTGCAGACATTAAATCATGTGATTTATGTTCCTTAGTGACGCATAGAATTTGTTGGTATGAATTGTTATTCAATAGGTTAAAACCCCATCAAGCAAGCAATTAATGGACGAAAACGAGTGAAAATTTACTGATCAAGCGGCATTATATTGAGCGGCTGACTTTCACCCTCTTGTGAAGATTCAAATGTGATATTAAAGCTACATTAAGGGTCTTTACAGCTGCAGATATCTTTATTATCTTCCAATTGTTTTCCATTTTCCTTTGCACCGGTAATCAAAAGGCATTTAAAGTACATTAGATATGTTGGGTAAATCTCTTATCGAAACAAGCAAATATTTTGTGTCAAACATTCCCGCTACTTTTGATTCATGGTGTAAATTCAATATTCTAGTGCTTGAACAAATAGCCAAATGTATAGAATAATGATATTTTAGTAGTTACGAGTTGCCATAGGAATACCTGTACGCAGCAAGAAAAGATAGATGTATTGCCTATTGTGCATTATAGTCTTTGCGGTTGATTTTGCGGCAGGATGGCTGTTATCTCTTGACGAGGCCGCGTGGCTGAAATCCTTGACGAGGCCGCGTGGCTGAAAGAGCGTAAAAAAGATTAAAAACTGGAAGAGGGTTGAAAGTTGAAAAAAGTCTACAGCACCCGGTATTCCCAGGCGGTCACCCATCCAAGTACTAACCGGGCCCGACGTTGCTTAACTTCAGTGATCGGACGAGAACTGGTGTTTTCAACGTGGTATGGGATGCCAAACGAATTCTCAACTACCCTTCTGGCTCGCGAGTGTCAATAGTTGAATATCCTCTGCTTCCTGGTCATGTCCTTGTTACCATACGGCTTCATCATGTAGGTCCGGAGTGCGAAAGCATCATCTCCCACCAGAAAGTAAGAAAGTAGGTATATCCTCAGTGTCACCTGGGAGAGGATCAGGCTGTGGGAACCCAATAATGTCATTGTTCTGGAGACCCTCTCTGAAATCACTTGCATTGTAGATGTGGGCATCAGACGAAGACCCCTTGCCGCTGACGTCTATCCAGAGGAACTTGTAGTCAGAAGTGACGACTGCCAGGAGGATGACACTGAAGAAGCCCTTGTAGTTGAAGTAGTGGGACCCAGTGTTGGCAGATTTACAGGCAATGTGCTTGCCGTCTATTGCACCAATGACATGCGGAAAGTTGCAACTGTTCATCCAATTGACACTAATCTGACGCCACTCTGCAGCAGTCTGTGATGGCGCGAGCAACTCCTCGACGATTGCCGCACACACTTCGCGCAACACCAGACTGATGGTGTTGTGAGGGATCCTCCAGCCATACTGCATCTCACGGTACTTGGCGCCAGAAGCAAGGTGCCTCAGGGTGAGGGCAACCTTCAGGCCTGGATCAAGGGGTGCTCGCCAGTTGGTGGTCTCCTTGGTAAGGGCTGGTGTCAGTCTCTGCACAATTTCATCGAACATGGCAGGTGGCATTCTCATGAAGTTCTGGAAGGCCCTTGGATCTTCATTACGGAGCTCCACCATGAGACGATCGTACAGCCCCAGCTCAGGTCTCCTGCCAATCCAGTCGCGCACCCAGATGTTCCGGACCACCCTCCTCCTCCTCCTTCGTCTTCTTCTGTCAATGAGGAGCTGATGGACCTGTACCACTTGGTTCTGATGCTGCTGGGGCAGCAAGACGAGGTCATTACGGTGACGGGGATCCATGTTCACCCCTTGACGTCTGGAGCACAACTGACGAATGCTCGGCAAATCGCGCTTTTTTTTATATACCTAAAATCAGATGTGTGTACGGACGCGATTAGGCCGTGGACAATCGCATTTGGGACGTGTACAAGACGCAATTGAACGTGATTAGGCCGGTATTGGGGCGCGCTGTTTACGCGGAGAAAGGCGTTTGTCCGTGCTTACACGCGGTACACACGCTAATGCACGTGATAACAACGCGGTACAGACGCGGAACAAACGTGCTATGACCGTGCTCCACCCGCGATTACCCGCTAAAATTTCGCGTCCTACCGCGTGTAACCACGTCTTAACCGCCGCCGTAGCACGTCCTAGCACGTTCGTTCCGCGTCTGTACCGGGTCTTAACCGCGTGTGTACCACATGTACCGCCCGCGATTACCCGTGGTCTAAATTTTTGGGCAGCCCAAAATTTTTTCGCGCGGCCAACCGCGTGTGAATTTCTTACCGCGTGTAACGACGGGTAAAGTACGGCTGTATCGCGTCTTCATCGCGACTTAAAAAGCGTCCAACAGCGTCTGCTTCACGGGCAGAATTTTTTGGCCGTGATTCGGCCGCGATATGCCCGTGGAGGGCTGTGTGACCGGGCTTTTAGCACAGCCTAAGCACAGCTAACCACGACCAGCCACGTGTAAGGTTAAAAATAGATTTCCACGTGTTTAAACGCGGGAAAAAAGTGGCAAGTTACCACGGCTAACCGAGGCCTCATCGCGTCTGTAGAACTGCTGATCACGTTTTGAGCGCGGCCGTAAAACGGGCACTCCACTGCCATAGCACTGCCCGTGCTCTGCCCGTGACAGACCGCTAAACTTTCGCGTCTTACTGCGTCTTACAGCGTCTCCCCAAGTTTTAATCACTGCCGGAACACGGATTATCACGTGTGTTTCACGTGTGTTGCACGTCTTTACTACGTGTGCCACCCGTGGTTGTCCGCGGGCTAAAATTTTGAGCAGTTCAAAACTTTTTGCCGCGTCCGACGCCGTCATGATTTCTCCTCGCGTCCTGCCACGTCTATAAATCGACTGTAGCTCGTCTTAAACTTGACATCAACGCGAACAACATCGTCCGCTTCACTGGAGACCACGTTTGGACGGGTTTTGGCCGTGATTAAGCCGTAAAGCGCTGTGTGACCGGGCCTTAACTCTATACATTCATTGTTTTGCAGCCTTAAATGAAGCCAAATATCTTGCCCTCGAACACTCGAGTCCACTTGAAAGAGAGGATACATAGAATGAAGAGCTGCTGAGATAACATGTAGATGATGCCAGGACTCAACAGAGAGATCCATAATGCGTCATGTAATTGATCATCAATGATGTCAAAGAATCCAAGTACTAACGGGCCCGACGTTGCTTAACTTCAGTGATCGAACGAGAACGCAATAGCGTACATACGTTGACGGGTTCAAAAAAGCGAAGATTGACCAGGCTTTTATGTTAGGCATGTGCCTAATAGTGCATTAACCCGCCGCGGACGAAGTCGGCTTACTTGAGCTATTTGAGTGCGATAGGTAAGGTCAAATATGACATTTGGTTAAGAAGTGTGATGAGTATGTTTAGCAGATCATCGACGTGAGGCCTACTCATCCAATGCAATGGTCCTGCACGGAATAATTTCCGGCTGTGTTCATTCTGTTCTCATACGTTCATTCTGTTCTCATACGCTTCTCATCAAGGTAATCACACATATTATGAACTCATTGTTTCCTTGGCTTGAAAATACATAACCTTAAATAATGCCATATCAGTCTTGTCTAGGTAATCTAAAACCAATTTACTCGAATGCATTCAAATATCCCTGACTCCCTTTTTATCTTTTAGCTATTGATACACTTTGACTTGACGAACACGGCTGGTAAGTGCACGTCCGGCATATGGTGGTATCATATAGGTAAACCATACACAAGCGATTAGTAGCAATATGAAATGCATTTGTTTGGACAGTGGGGGTCACTAGAAGACCACATTAGCTCCATAGGATGGTAGCAATCAATTCATTGTCGAGCATTACAGGGAAAGACATAAATTTGGACAAAAGTGCCGTGAATATTATATTTCGAAGGATATACAATCCAGATATCATAATTGGAGTTTCTTTGATAAATGCCTTTTCTCTAGTGTAACCCCAAAAACAAGAGATTGTTGGTGCAAATGATCACATGGTGTTTACATGCGTTACAGAATAATCACCGTGAGGTAATTATCAAGCGTGTTCGGCTTTAATGAGTCCACTACGTGAGCACGTAAACGTTAAATACAGGTCGAGCACACACGACGGCTGTGACGCATCATCCTTGGAGGTTTCATGTTGACTGGGGATTATTATTGATTAATTGTGCCCATCTTAAGTGCAATACTTAATGGAAGGTTCACAGGAGGATGCAGTATGTGGCTTACTGCAACTTTCGTAAATGTTTTGCTCTGCCATCAGAACCTATTATTGACGGTTGAATGCTGAATGCTGAGCCCATGGGGGTATGAGAAAAGAGCGATCAATAATCTCAAAAATGCTCCTTACATTTAATTTCGCAATAATCAGGGTGGGATCCTATGGTTCTAACACGTGTATCATGATTATCGAGCGCACAGATGGCGAGCTATGACTGAGATATAATACAATTATACTAGCATCAATACTGTTGTCTTCACACAACGTCGGTCTGTACGTTTAAGAAATCCGTGCACAAAGTTTAGAATATTATATATCATTCTATCGTTTGAATAAAGTTAATGCGGTACCGCTAAGTCACCTACAGAAGTATCCACTTTGGTCTTTTTTATTACTATGTTAAAACGGCGATTGATGATTTTCAGTAAATATTGATTGATGTTTTACGACAATTTAAATGCCCCATAATCAAGAATCAGATTAAGGGATTTATTGTGTCTTTGAAGGTCGATGAAATTACTTACATCGCCAAAGATGATGGGCAAATTGTACCAATCATGCAAATGTTAGAGTCGAACCAGCAGCTTCGTTTTACTATACAAAAATGTCACGGAAGAAGCGTTGGGTAGCGAATATGTAAAGTGTTTGAGTTGCCAATTACATACGGTAGACATGCCCCAGCGTATTAACAATAATATGTATGCACACATGCATACATACATACATACAAAAATACATACAAAAATACATACAAACAAACATACATAAATACGTACATGAATGCCTACATTCATAGATACATATATACAAACATACATACATGTTTACACACATACAAACATACATACATATACATACTTACAAAGAGCCTGATGAATCCGTGACATTGGCATCAAACCCCTCGGAAAGCAGCCGATACTGCACAAATACAATCGATATGATCGCATCTAAGCCATGCTTTTCTAAGTGACCCTTTGCAGGGTTTCGAATTTTGGAGTTGCTTTCCTCTGTAGACAAGAACGCGGAAACTATACCAGATGCCCAAACAGCACTGGCATGTCGGTAGACCCTAGCCCCATATCTAATTGGTTACTACGGCACAACGTCAATTCCTGTACTTTATTTATTTCATCGAAAATAGCGGTATACGAGGACACGTTATCTACGTAAGTGCCGACCCGCAGGTTTTATTCCGTACTTGGACAAATCCCTACAAGATCGACCACATCATTCCCAAGAAGTGGTCGCACAAACACAAGGCGTAGTAATCAAATGTAGCTGCATTTGATATCTTCGCCTTTAACTCGCATACAAAGTAAAAATCATTGGGCTCGCAAAAGGTACCCGTGGAAGTCGGTACAACTCTATTATCGGGTATATAAGAGGCTTTAGACTCAATATCTTTACTGATGGAAGAGTGACCGACTCTCTGTTTCTTCGTCGCTAGTGTCTCGAATTCCTCGTCCACCAGAGCGCATCCGACTTGGCGGTACATCAGTGGTTCATTGCAGGATGCTCCACATAAACCAGTAAATCGCCGTATGTTTGGTAGTAGCTCTCATTTATCACGCATGCTCAGAGGTTATGTACACACTGCTATCACATTTGCATGTATAAGACTTCAGTATTGCCTGGACAAAATCTGAGAGGCCGTCACAAAACATGCTATTCCTCAGTACCCAGAACTGTGTATTTTCCTAAACCCTGCAAAATACACCACACATCCAACCAAGAACACATGCTTCTACTCACAAATTCGCAGCAGCTAACTAAAATGATATTTTGGGCCTTTCACATTGTGCTTTAGGTAGACATTACTTCAATGCTTTATTTATTCGTTTGATTAGCAACTTCTGCTGATGTTGCTGGTATAAACTTTTATTGTCTAGTGGGGACGAAGACCTTTTATAAGGTTTTCACCTCGCGTTTCTCATCCAAGTGGAGGGAACTCCGCTAAATGACAGCAGCCGTTAACTTGCCACCAACGTCACATAAGAGATTACTGCGTAATATAACCACAGATGAAATGTTCATCTTTCCTAGAAATATGCTTAGTTCCTGTGCAGACAAGCGTGGGATATGTGATGAGGCGAAGCAGCAATTAGGTTATTTTCTGCATATTTTTTACAATAACACAAATACGTAACGCGAGAGCTTCGGGTTAACATCCCCATCATATCGCAAATGCATTGATATTTCTTCTATTAGTATTTCACTGATGTAATATATCGTGAATGAAGAATTATACCAGCAAAGCAGCTTCATGTTTTTCAAATATATGCGGATAAAGCGCCATGCGTATTTACCATCGTAATTGCAAAAATACACTCGAGACCGACCTACTTTTGTAGACTTACGACCAATGTGCAGCTGTCGCACAGAAAAACTTTGACATGATATTTTACACTGGATCATGGCACGCCTTTGCCACTCAACCTAATTAATTGAGGCATTACTATAAATGTCACGCTTGCTAACTGTATCAATCGTCTTGGCTTGCTGCAAAACAGTTGATTGCTAACTAAAATAACCGGTGCTCTAGCAAAACTATTGCCCATTTAAGCCAAAGATGGAATGAAGCTTTAATAGCCAATTGTATGTGCACGAGATGTTCTTATAATGAAAGTAAAGTGCATCATGGGAATCTTACACGTTGGCTTATAATATATGAATATAAACAAAATAAATACGTGTGCACATATTCTCACGTACAATAATTACGATCAAAACAATGCCTGTTATTACTTGTTCAAGCTTTCAACAGCGCATCGGGAAGCAAACAATGTTCGATATAACTCGATACATTTTCTGAAGCTAGGTGTGACAGAAAGGTTCCTGATCAGACTTATCATTCTAAACGAACGTAATATCTATCAAACCTTAGCATGGAGGAACGGCTATTCTGAAATCATGTGCTCCAGAAAATGTAATCAAGCACCAGAAGAAATTCGTTGTAATTCATTGTAATAAATACACTTATGATACAAAAACTGACGCAATACAACTACGAATCCTTTAGTGACGGACACACTGCGGCCCATTTAGATGCCTGGCCATGCATATATACCCCTATTGCTGGCTATTTAGCAATCACCGGCTGTTCTCGCATGTTCTCGTTGCACGGTGAATATATCTGATGATAACAGTTGAAATAATATTATACAGATCACCAAATGTTTCGTCCAAAAATGAAGTTGATCATTTTTCCTATGTAACGACATTCCTCGGTCGTTACGATTACCACAACGCACGAGAATGATGCATTTGTCACTCAGTTTCAGTAAATGGTTAGCAAAAATTGACAAAATATGGGAGCCTAGGATGAAACTGTGACCAATCATCCAGTGAATGATTATATTTAAGGTCGCAATCGAATTATAAATCATATTCGTCTTTAAAATCCAAGTTCAAAGTCAAATGTTCGTCACCAAATTCCTCTTGGTGGCGATTGTGTTTATCTTGACCACGATCTATGAATCGATATATTCTTGAAAGGTACGCATCCGGGTAAACGGTAGGGTAGATCTATTACCTTGGCACTCATAAAGCACCGGCAGATAAGTAAACTGTAATAGCCGTCTGCCTTTTGGTTGTTATGCACTAGACGCACGTTATAGAATAATCTCCTTCTCTTAAGACGAGCACACTGGTCTGCTCGTATTGAGTTCAATAAAATCATTGTGCGCAATTAACGCCAATCACACCTAAGGCAGGACTCGGGCAACATGTTAGTCTTTACAAATTGACATGCGTTCAAATTCCATCAATACAGCGATGGCAAACGGGTTTTGACCGTTAGGAAGGAATCATTGATACCTGGGTTTTGAACAAATGTCAATTCAGCGCCAGAGAATAACCTCAGAATGCTGTTAGATCATGTTTAATAGATAGCCCTCTCCGCATCAACGACTAGGTTCTTCGACTGTCCTTTGCACAACTGCCAGGATCGCTTCTATGTTTCATTAAAGAATCGCGAATTACTTACAGCCTTTGTGGACCATCGCTATTTACTGAATGTCAGTAAAACCAAACTTACGCCGTTTGGCTACACATAGTAAGCGCGTTAGGTATAAAGAGAAGAGAACAAGGTTGTTTACATACAATACGACTGTCCGTTACTCACTTTCACGATATTTAACGAGCGAAACTTGTTCGGGTAAGACCCCGCTTGTGTAAGTCAATGTTAATTAGGGATCGAATCACTCAAAACATCTATCATTCGAGTAATGGAA
>CM067346.1:50839632-50932132 GCA_034190875.2 Urechis unicinctus | reverse complement strand
ACTGCCACCCTATCGGCTCAATGTGTATATGGATGATTGAAATATCTGCGGTGATGGTTGTAGTTTGGGTGAGCTTATCAGTGATTATCTATTGTATGCTGATACACGAAGACCACTCTAAGGAGCAGTGCGATTTCATGACATGCAAAATTTGGAACTCAGTGAAGTCATTGAATAACTACCCATTTCTGACCAATTTCAACTGCATTTGCGGCTCAGCGTGTCAGTGACACAAACAAGTTCAAATCAAATTGGAAAGTAATTTAATAAATACAAAAGGACGAAAAACAATGAAAGCATATATCAGCTGCTGCTGGAGAAGAAGCACAATATTGCCATAAACATATCAAAGCACTTGAGGTGTAGTTTGTTAAGCACGCGTATGAGCAGGTCAGTGAGCTGGTCGATGGTCTGAACTCGGGAGGCACCAAGAGGCGGTGTGGTACCAGCCCTTCATCACATCGACGACGACATGAGGTAGTGGTTCTGTCTTACGATTCTCCTCGTCAGCGCCCAGTGATTACGTGGCAATGGGTGGTCTGATGTTGGGCGAGGAAAGACACTGTCCTGTTCTGGATGGACTGCGTCCGGGGAAGGCGACGGGTACATGGGGAATGACAGCGACGGGCTGGTGTCGAACGGCCTGGTGGTAGCCGGACGGGCGGCGGCGGGATTGTAGTTAATCGGACTGAGTGTAGCAATCCTGCATGACGCGGGCCTGGTGGTCTTGACGGGCGACAGTTCCCACGGGCGGACGATCTTAGGTGGCGGAGCAGACTTGGTGGTGACCTCATCATGCGACATTCTGTCAGAGCTGACGGCCAACTGGAAGAGAAACACAGGATTAATAGATGACACGCCAATAGAATGAAGCGCGTTGAGTGTGACGATCCCGTGACCCGATTTGGCACCAGAGCTAATAACGCCACTAATAGCGTACTCTTACCCTGCCATTGCCCGCACTTGACCAAGTTGATCCCACTATGTTAGCTCTATAAGAGCAATTAAACCAAATTCAAAACCACCCAGCTAGTCGGGGTCATTTCACTGTTTATGATGGCGAAGTCAACAGTGTATTCGAAAATTCAATCAGTGTATTTTTATTTTCAGTCCGTTGGTGCTACCAAACTGTACATACCTTATGCGAGAATTCGTCAGTCTTCTTGATTGACGAGATTTAACAGACAGATTCGCTGTTTGGTCGAAGAAGGCGATTGTAAGGATGGAGATTTGATGATCAGCTCTAGTAGTAGAAGTTGGTCCGGAGTGACAAGTGTCGCTGGTAGAATGAACTCCAATTCACCTGATCCGGTTATTTCAATGTTATCTGCTGCTCCCTGGAACAGCTCGAGTTCGTCATGTGAGCAGATTTGGAAGCATTAAGCCTTTATCTCTGCTCACTCGCTTCGCGTTGACGTCACGGCATGACACTGGCGGGTCAGATCAACTCGCCAAAGCTCAGCGTTTGATGTGCGAGGCGACGTTATCACCTTAACTGACACAGTTTTCGAATAAACCAGGGCACCAAGCGACGTGCGATGGGTTGTAACTCGATTCATGTCAACGCGGGTTTAAACCTTAAATGAGACATGTGTCCTATCTACTCACTCTTCTCCGACGTGTCTTGCTCAATAACCATTGAGAAATTGATCCCTGTATGTGTTAACTCACACGTATCACTCACACACACATATGTGCGCCCTATTGTTTTCAATATAGACAGACACTTGTTTTGTTCGTCATGGCGTCTAAGCGCGCAAAGTTGCTGCTATTAGTATTAAATCAATACACGGACATCGCCTTATCTTAACAATGGTAAATTGTCTATCGTTGTAGCATTGCCCATGAAGTTCCGTCGAAATGTTGATATCCCGGAATTGATGTATTTTTATTTAGCTTTTACTTAGCTTAACTCTTGTCACTTGACCTGGCAGGCACAAACCATGTGGAATTACCTAAACTGTATGTCTGTAGTGTAATATCTCCTTATTTTGTATATATCGGTTTAATAGTCATAAAAAATTGGGTCAATTGCTGTCATGGACCGCGCAAATCGAATCTCTTAAATTTCCCGTGTGTGGATGTCGTCACTTCCTGGACGGAATGCATTATTGTTCCAGTGGAAGGGAAATCGGTAATGATTGTCGCGATGGCGATGCACCCAGAGCCGCGCTAAGATTCGGCTAGTTGTCATGGAAGGTTTTGTCATCATAGCAGTTGTAAACCTTACTTTGAATGTGATGATCGTATCGTAATTTTGTTTAAGCTCGTCGTCAAATTCATTGAATTCTTGTTTGGTACATTAGCAAGGATCAATGATTTACAATCATTTACAATGAGAACACATTGAATGTCTTATGGAATTATTGGGCGTCTCAAAAGTTCAAATGGGCACCACAACAAGCGCTTTAATCGCTTAGCTGCACGATAGAATGTTTACGTAATAGTCAGTTAAAAAAACCAGTTGTGTGTCTGTTTCTCTCGCCGACTGTGTGATTAACGGTGCCACTCAGCGTGAAACAACAAATCGAAGTGTTGTAGAATGTGTGCCCGGCCACACACACACACACAGATAGATATATATATAGATATATAGAGAGATATATAGAGATATATAGATAGATAGAGATGATATAGAGAGATATATATATAGATATAGAGAGAGATATCTAGATATCTATATAGAGAGAGAGAGAGAGAGATAGATCTATATATATATATATATATATATATAGATATATATAGAGATATATATATATATATATATATATACTCCTATCATATCTCTCTATATACATTTGTATATATATATTAATATATCTGAATATTTATATATATATGTATATTTATATATATACGTATATAGATAAAGATATATATATATATCTATATATACATCCATCTATCTATATATATATATATATATATATATATATATCTGCATATATATATGTATATGTATAGATATATATAATATATATATATACACAGTAATTCCAAGGCTGCTAGTATCAAATATTTATATACATATATATATATATATATATATATATATATATATATATATATATATATATAGATATATCTATATATATGATATGAATAGAATATATATATATATATATATATATCTATATATATATATATACATATTTATATATATATACATTTATATATATATGTTAATATATCTGAATATAATATATATATTTATATATCTCTCTCTCTATCGATATATATATAATATATATATATATATATATATTTATTTATACATCCATCTATATGTCTATATATATATCTATATATATATACATGCATATGTATAGATATATAAATATATATATATATATGCACATAAATATATATACACATCATATATATCTGAAGTATATATATATATATATATAATTATATATACACATATATATGTGTATATAAATATATATATATGTAAATATGTATATATATATATATCATTATATATATATATGTGTGTGTGTGTGTATATTTATATATATTATATATACATATTTTATATATATATATTTTATTGGCATGTATATTTCAATATGTACCTATATGTAGATACACACCCCCAGATATATATTTATATATATATATATATATATATATATATATATATATATATATATATATCTATATATATATATATCTATATATATCTCTATATATCTATCTATATATATATATATATATATGTATATATATATGTGTATATATATACATATATATTCATGTATATATACAAATATTTATATATTTATGAATATATATATATGTATATATATCAATATCTAAAGAGATATATATATATATATATAAGCATATATAAGCATATATGCATATATATATATATATATATATATATATATATATATATATATATATATATATATATATATATATATATATATATATATATATATTGTAGCTTCATTATGTTGTGATATCAATCTTATATTGTACATCATAGGCAACTTTGCAATAGGTAATAATCCTGCGCTGAGGCATTCAATTTATTTGCATTCGAAAATTTTCTCACAACCTGTCGACCCCAAATATATCATTGCCATTTAGAACTTCCACCCATGACATCCTGCGGCGTCATAATGTAATACTCATTTGTGAATGCATTTTTGTCTGACTGTCTGGCTCTCTCTCTGCCTGTTGTGAATGCTAATCGATATGGAGTGCTCTAGCAATATCAAAGAATTTAACCTGTGGTATTGAATGCTATTTGCCTCGGTGGTAATCTGAATTTACGTGAGAACAAAGTAATGCCGTACTTTGTAGACAATGAATGTTCATATGACAAATCCACTTACAAATCTGCGAAATCACCACATTCATTTGTTTGTTACCGTTCCGCAGCTATTAGAAGCTCAATGAGCGGATTGATAAACGTCTGCAGATCAGCTCTACGAAACAAGCTGACGCAAAGTTATTTTGCCCTGACCCTTTTTATATGATGATGAGCTCAATTAGATGCGGTGTATATGTAGTTTACCCGTATCCTAACTGAGTATAGAATATTTCATCATTATTACACAGCCCCATAAGAGGCATTTGTATGAGCAACAAAGCCACGAATATGTTTTATTTGCGCACGCATCGATGATAATGATTACGTTTGATGATTATAAACCCTCTTAAATCTATATTATGGTAGCAGAATGAATAAACGCTTGCCAATTCATGAAGCAATGCTAGAACTACCGGTGGCCACATTTAGATTGTGTTCGCAGGTGAAATTGCCAGATTTAGTGGGAAAAGAAGACTGGCTGCAAATTAAAGTTACTAAATGATGCATAACACTGTCGTCAACGGGATGACTAAAACCCTGAACACGGTTATGGCTTCAAGGTCAACGAGCATATCCATACCCCACTCCTCAAAGAGAAGTAAACTAAATGCACTTACCAAGGCGGACCGACCGGAGATTATTATGACAGACAATAACCGGAAGAATGACACTGCTACGAGTACACTTAAAACATAAGTAATGACAGTAAAATATATGCAAGGTGAATAAACCAATGTCGAAGAAAAAACAAAAACACTTGAAGGCATGGGACAACATGGTGATTGAAAGCAATTGTGAATGACTGAATAGCAAAGTTGGCTATTAACCGTGGAAGAATAGGTGCGGTAGTCATCGCAGATGCAATGTCAAGTGACTGGAAAGCCAACAAGAGCAGTAAGTTTCACATACAAAGGACGATATGCTGACATTGAGTATGAAGTTTGATAAAATCGTGTCGAGAGTCACATCAGTATTGACAACTGGCCATGAATACTTGTCACCAGTACAAAAGGGAAGCTATCGTGAGTATTGCCACGACAACTACTTACCAGTAATCCACGACGCAAAGAGGCAAATGGTTAGAGAAAACATAGTGTAGGTAATCATTACTAAGGCCAAAGAATCGGACACGAAGGATGGGTTCGGGTGTAACTATCTAATTCTGGGCTCTTCAAGTAATTTGGAAATAGTATACAGACCGTTTACCCTCCTCAGTTCAATAGAAAAACTCTCGATTGCAAGCTTTGTTTCCTTTTGCCCTACATCATGAAATACGTTCTGTTATCTTCTTTGGCTTCGAGGCAGCATGGGAGGCAATAACAGAGAGAAAGTTACTTAACGTTACGATTTTAAATATTATGCTGTTGTATTAGATCGGAATACAAGATATGCGATTAACATGGATGTTACATGGGATGGAGAGTTTAAACCTCAGATTGTCAGATAGTTTTAGCAATAGCGCGATGACAGTATTCTGTTAAACTCAGCCTATACTTCAAGAGTGCCGCATATGTACTGAAGCAGATGTTTCTTGGCCCGTGCTCATGTAGGTTTCACCTATTCGATAAAAGTTTGTCAGCTGAGAGATGCGTCCATGCAACAATGCCATCCATTCCAGAGCTCATACACTGTTAAGGACTTAATCTTCGGAACGGCCGATCTGGTATGCATCCTCTCTGTTGAAATTCCCTCAGAAACGTTTGAAATATATAGCTCACAGATAGTCCATCTAGAAATTGTGGGTAATTGATCTAGATATTACAAGACAAGAATTACATGATCACTTTTTGAAATGGAGCGATCATCTCATGGGTCGTTCATCAAAAAGCTGTTGACCCCACCATGTCTTGTGGTGAGACATTACCAATCATAATGCGGCATTGTGTTTATAACTCTTGGTCGTTTGAACACATACAAGATGAGACTGCCGTAATTTCAATGTGAATAAGAATATCTAATAAAACATCCGTCGCCAACACCAGCCCACCCAGTGCTATATATGTCATTATATTACAGAAAACAGTACTCGCCCGGGTCAAACGACAGCAGCAATGTGCTAAGTGCACATGTCGCACTAGTTAGCTTATCAAGTTGGCTTTCGAGGCATTTGTATTCAAGTGGTTAAACGTCGAATCATATGTTAATTATCAATGAATTGTTACCTGCTATATCATAATTAGACTGACAGCTGGAGCTTTGGTTATTATGCCGAGATCAAATGTGCATAATGCAACATAAGTGACGTGTACGGCCTTCATTAAGTTTGATATCATGGAATATCTATATTTTTCGGTTAAACTTCTACGGAAACGTAATCAAATATGGTTTGTACATTGGACATTGACGACAAATGTCATTCTGATGCTATACACAGTATTGCCTATTGCGATATTCTGGTTCAACACATTCAACAAATACGTCAATTACTCAATCGACAAAACTATTATTATTATGTACGGTAGTTATTGGATATCGACTGTGAAATGTACTAAATGGATGGACATTTTCTTTGCCATTTTTAGTTCCAACGTTTAATGATCACACATGGCGCATATTCGTAGCATTAGTGATATATCCTGCTCGTGCCAGACATACTGCGGCGATACATTGCTGCTATAAATGGGCTGGTGTGTATATACGCTGCTCAGGTGCGGGCCCCACTTTGAGTAAGTGCCACCACGATTGGTGAAATATTTGGAGAATTTTCGATTTACAAGCTTTCAATTAGTTTATTGCTGCTAATGAAAACATTTGCGTCACCACTGCTAACGTTTACGCCTCAGCAGCCACATATCCAACATTATCGTTGTATTGTGAGTAGTTAAAACATTGTTTTTTATCTCCATCAAATGGTGAAACTGAGCGTTCATAAATACTTACTAGGAGGGAAGGACTGGAGAGCTACTAGGAGGGAAAGCAATTACTTTAAATGCATCAAGCAGCGCCACGAAAACCATGTTCTTCGCGTATTCTGACCGGCAGAATATATTCCATTCAAGAGATATTCCAGCATTGTTCTGTCTAATCCATTTGTTGCATGTGCGTATTATTAAGCGTGTCCCAAAGCCCCATCACACCAACTTACATCCATTCTCGGTAAAATAGAGTGATTAAATAACCTCATTATCTATTCATGAGTGTCAAAACAAATCATTTTTTTCAAACTATCTGGCGGTGAAATATCCAATCGAAACCGGCAAAATGTATATCATTCAATAAGAATTCAAGCATTCATCTATACGCAAAATTGATTTGCTCTTTCACAGTTTGCTTGAGTGACTGTGCTAAATGGAGGTGTTTGTAATCTGTGCGTTCTCTTATGGATGTCAAAGGCTAAATTACACCACCTTATTTTCATAGAATAAATCACCTTAAAATAAATCCAACTAAAACCAGATAAGTCATGTTTTCAAAAATATTTAGCCGAGAAATCACATATCGAAGCCGTCACAATCTACCACATACAAGAAACAAAATATTCCACCAGTGTTCTATATCTTACTCTTTCACGGCACGCTTCCCGTCAACTGTTTATTCAAGTTGATGGTAACCTGTATGCTCTACTGAGCATGCCAGTTCTGTCGCCCTTCAATCGACAAAGGAAACTCCTATAGGAGGTTGTTATATGAAACAGAATTAATATGGAACACTTGTGTCAATGACATTCTTATAAAACCAGATGCACGTTAATTGTAATGAGAAGTAACATTTATCAATGCATAATTAGCTATGTGGTTAAATCATAATCATAATCAGCGGTGACACAAATACTTTCAGCAACATTACGAACAGGGAAATTGACGTAATCCAAATACTTAGAGGCAGCAGTTGCAATTATCTCTGTGTTGGTCTTTTGCGTAAATCAAGTGTCATTAACCGCAGTTGTTGTCGGATATGTGCAATTAACGTAATTTCGTGAGGCAAGTGGATAATGTTAAATAACTACTACGCAGGTATGTCACTTTGAGTCACGTTTGAGTACACTGACCTTGGCTGTAATGCATACCTATCAGACTTTCAAAATCAAAACACGTTTGTGGTTCTATGGTGTTCAAGTTGCATAAATTCTGTAGCGATAAATTGGCGATGACTGTGAGGAAAAGTACAAACAGTTCCGCTAATGTAGATAATATAACGTGAAGTACACAGTACACCTGTACCGCAAATATATGTCTCATACTGTGAAGGTGGTCTACGCACGAATGCAAACACAATATTACAACTGTATGGATATGGTAAGGGAAAGACGAAAGGCCCTACGAGATGGGTAAAGATGTAAACAGGACAGAAAGCTTCCCCTGTTTGATATCTGCAACAAAGTGGTGTAAACCTGATTGCGGACCTTACAAACCACACCGTTACTCTAATCGATTTAACTGACGTTAGCTGATATGTGATATGAGAGGGTGCGACTAGGATTACTACTAGGTTATGTTTGGGTATCTAATTATAGATGAAAAACACACTGCATTATTCGGCGGTTGGGTTGTGTTAGTATCCCATGAAATCACCTGCCGTTGAACAATCGAACGAGCAATATATGCATCTGACTGATGCATGCTCAGTTCGTCGATTGCGAATGATATCTCAAAGAAACAAGCAGTAAGTTCTAATCGCACACAAGGCGAATATGCCTATCATGTAAGAGTTTGTACTCAAGTATATATATATATATATATATACATGTATACTTACCTATTTGTACATCAATCTATGTATGTTAATATAAATATTTATATGTGTGTAAGTATTGTTACATATATTCATGAAGATACATGTTTATATATGGATAAAGTAGCTGCAAATAACATGTCTTTAATCTACCTCGTTAATTTAAGTGACGAAATTGCTATCCACTTCTGTCGGTTACGTGATAAATGAAGAGGGCCTGTTGCAGCAGCTCCTTTGTTCAAAATCTTTTAATCCTATTCGAAAAGTAGATGGCAACACATGTTATGTGTTGGATTCTAAATATCTGCAAGGTTGAGGACAAAACCAGCCGTGTTTTGTAGTAGCGTGTATCCTCAGAAATAAATTAGACCACAGGGAAATATAACCATGTACACGTACCTTGTAACATTAATGTATTAACGGTTATAAAAGCATCACAAGAACCAATGACTTCACGTAACACGTAAAAAGAAAATACACATGGGGATAAGCCAGGGAAAGATGCCAAATCATCACGCCATACTGCTCCGTGCTTACCTTAGAAGATAATGGTTATTCGCCCTTTAGCGGTGCTATGGTGGAGGTGCGGAGGGATACATAATTGGACAGCATATAGCCATATATACCTGATTACATTTTTTAGGTTTAAACCACAGCAGTACAACATATTTTGGACGTTACATTTCTGATCAACGTGCTTCTAAATGAAATTAAGGTTTGTAATCAATAATCTGTACTTAACAGATGGCTGTAACGCAGATTAAGACCGATCATATTGATATTAGGTGACAAGGGTAGGTTCGATTTGCATGGATTGAATGTAAACACCTGAACGCACATTCGTTTAACATCATCTGCCTTAATCTACAATAACCATTCTTGAAATGCGCCCAAAATCGTGTTGATCCGTCATTGGACTGGCTAGTTGGACTATGGAAAGTTGATCTTCACGCGTAGTCTTAATCTTGAAGGGCAACCCTATAAGTTGAGCTCTAGTTTGATCTGGACAGAACGTACCTGTAACATTGAAAGACAAGCACCGGTAGATATGTCTGCCTCAAGCAGATCTTTACGTGTGGGTTTATTAATCACCTTAAACAGATGTACCCCAGGCAATCCAACTGTGAAGTACATAAATAGCCTTAGCGTAGAAGGATTTGGGGAAAGGAATTAGTGAATGTTAAGGACTAAGATACTGTGTTAATTCCGCATATGACGAGTATTAATGGTCGCCTAATTGTTTAAATAACAAAGGCGGGTTGTATTCCGATAACGGAGGAAAATATTGGTTGGGCTACACGCGAACACTTTGAGCACGAATTTAACTGAATGAACATTCACACAAAAATTATGTAGCCATTAAGTCTTCTTACTTTCGTTGAAAATAGTAACAATTGTTTAGCAATTTGTAGTACTGAAATATTACCATTGCGACAGGAACTAGGAGACAACGCGACTAGCAGCATACATACATACATACATACATACATACATACATACATACATACATACATACATACATACATACATACATACATACATACATACATACATACATACATACATACATACATACATACATACATACATACATACATACATACATACATACATACATACATACATACATACATACATACATACATACATACATACATACATACATACATACATACATACATACATACATACATACATACAGACAGACACATACATACATACATAACATACATCGCATACATACATACATACATACATACATACATACATACACATACATACATACATACATACATACATACATACATACATACATACATACATACATACATACATACATACACACATACATACATACATACATACATACATACATACATACATACATACATACATACATACATACATACATACATACATACATACATACATACATACATACATACATACATACATACATACATACATACATATATACATGCATATTTTTTGTGTGACCCGAGGTGACTACTTGAGATAAAAGCCCCCGTCAGCCTTAGTAAATGCTTTAAAAGCATTTGGTTTTGTATGGGTGTTCGTAGTTCTTGTCCTCGCAGTGTTGCAGCTGACTGAACTGATGTTGCTGCATTAATAACTCTTTGGGCGGCCTCTATCATCTTCATATATCCTTTAACGGTAACGAGATTTCTCAAACACAGCTGCTGCTGTACTGACAGAGGAGCTAGAATGTTGCTGACATGTCACAGTGATGACACAGAAGCAATTTCCGCCTGGTTATGTTCTCCATATCATGTTTCGATCCCTAGTTTCAGCCAACTGCATCTTCATTTTAAAAAGCAGAGCAGAGTTTCTTCGGTCGCTGGTACAAACGCTCGCCTTTTCGTACGGTTGTTTCCGACAGCTTCATTTATACAATGACTGGCCCTGAATGACTGACAGGTGACATGACCACACCGATAAAAACACACTGCACGCGCGAATAGATGCAGAAAACAAGTTACAATTGTCAACACACTGCCTTTACCAATACTCTTCTGTTTGTGTTAAGCTAGACATAAATTCGCTAGAATTATTACAAATGAGATATGATTCATAGAACGATGCTTACAACTAGTCGATACTGTAGTTTGACAATATTGATTACATGACAGCATCTACGTACTATCCAATTGACCTCAATATCCTACGCGCTGTTTTCATAGGTGCATTTATAGTCCTTGTTAAGAAACCACACCTCAAAGAAAAGTAATGCCTTATTGACTTTAACTATTGGATGCTCGACTATTTATCCGCCAGGTAAAGGTGTTCGTAATCTAGAACAATTGCACTGGTGTAGTTCCGAGTTTCTAATACCACTGTTACATAGTCCAGTGTAACAGTGTGGCATAACAAGGAATAAAACAGTTTTCTGAATTATTTGTTTTTGATTTTAGTAATTCCATTAAACGCCCTAAATGGTGAGTACCTAATAGAATATATACGTGTATAGTAACACACTTGGTTTCATTGATAACAATAACATTCACCTACATGCGCGCATCGATATATTATTAATTTATGTAAATATGGTATAATTCAACCGTTTTGCTGGTACATACAGTATACTTTAAATATTATATAAACGTTCGTTACAAGACTGTCAAATAACGTCGCCATTTCGAGGAAGTGAGGAGAGTTCAACTTGCCTTAAAAGCACGCCCAATAGAGTAATTGTTGCACGACGTGCTTCCCATTTTTACCAACGGTGCAGTTTGTCGTAATACTCAAAAGTAGTCTGAATTTGTTTTGTTCAAATAATATATGAATCACAGAGGTGATGCTAATTGTTGCCATTTACTGTAATGAAAGCCAGACTAAATGGATCATTCGGTGAGAAATATCTGAATAAGCAAGGTGCCTCATTGTGTCACAATCCGACCATAAATTCGTCTTCTCTGACGTGGTTCAACCCGATGATTGTTATTGAGTACATTGTCTTTGGAAAGCAAGAATAATCATTTTGGCGGTGCTTCACCGTTGTATGAGACTTGGCGCAGGTGGTATTTCACTGCGCACATCACAAGTTTCCTAAATCATCAAACACCGAGACAGAAAAATAGATTTTGGCCAGTGCGTTGTTACTTTACACATCATTGAAATAAGCAATTGTTTGAGGGAATAATTACACCACTGAAGGTATTTTTGCTCACAAGCTGCTATGTAGTTAGGTTGTATTCTAACCCAGTACATGCAACATGTGGTTATGTTATGTGTTTGTGCACATGGCGTATTTCATTTGTTCAGGTCGTTGAAACGACGCCGGGATATACAATGTTAATTCTTCAGAACTTATGTCACTTATTAATGCTTTTAGAATTGTATCTAAACATCTCAGTGACGATAGGGACTTCACGGACAAGGAACTATTCATCCAATGTTGTGTTGATCATTTGACCTACATTGCAGGGTAGTAAACGCTAATTTTCCAGTGAATGAATACAGCATAACTCATTAGCGGTTTTAACGACGATGTTTGCTGCTATATAAGTCAATGAGTAATTGCCCTTCCACTTACTTATTGTCGGGGTTACTTGTTTTTAACGTGACCTGACTTTATTGTGCATAAAATGTTGTCTGTGATATCCATTGAATCTGTGGTGTCTTTGCAGAAAAAAAGAAATGCTGGTTACAAATTTGCCTGCCATCATCTCCCTCTTCCGGAGGTTTTATGCCACAAACGTTGCACAAATGTTAACATCTAACCCTTATAAAGTACTTATTCAACTATAAATTATGTCGCTACTAGGAGATGATACTTTGTGGATAAGGATGTATGGTGCGCTACATGACATTTCGTAACTTAGTGATAGTAATGAAATGCTACTTTATAGTGTTTCATAAAGCTAATGAATAATCTCAAAGACAATTACATATCCTACCTGAGGGGAGTGTCTTTAGAGGCATATATATATTATGGAAAAGGCAAACCCTACATATATGCATATCTATAATATTTTGCTGACGCAGGAAATGATGAAGCAGAGGTAAATGCTTTTACTATAGGTGAGTCGATTCATTGTTCTTTGCAGAATGATTATGTAATATGTAAGCTCTCCATATATGAGCCTGCATCTGGCAAATCACTTTATCAATAGGACATTGATCTCTTTTACCTGTATCTAATAGTACCTAGTAAACTCATCACAGGTGTTTAATGAGGTCATACTTTTCTAAAAAGCTGAATTGATTAATAACTCGTTGGAAAAAGCTTCGATGCTAAGCAGGTTTAAATCGTCTCGACTTAATGTATGTCAGAGTTCTACTCAAATTGTTTAGTAACAGTACTTTATATGGTTGCTACTGAGCTATCGAATTTATGTGACCTTAACGACATGGTGTTTTAACTGCGACCTACTTAATATCACTTAATCTGCATCACTGAGACAAACAACTAGTGGCTGATGGCAATATTTTCACAACTGTAAATAGCATCGTTATTGCCCAAAATACTTCTTGCAACCGTTTTGGGGATTTAATTTGTAGTCAATGAAATTCGCGGAATTCCTTTTTGTCACTATAATCTTTAGCTATGGGATGATGTTTAGAAAGATTATACATAGGCTATCTTATCGGTTATTAGAAACATAGCTTACCGCATAGCCTATGCCGAAATTTATATTTTGAGCCGAGCAGTTTATTGGCATTTTTGTATTATTAACTGTCAAACCAAGTGCATAACTGAGCGATCACAGGTAGTAGCACAATTACCAGCTAACAGAATAGTGCTATCTACTCGATATATTATTGTGAATTCCCTGCAACGTTGAGGGCGTGGCTGTTGAAATGTATAAAGCCACAATCGAGTATCGACATCGTGGCTTTAGAGCGATTGTGGGTTTGGCCGGCATCTGTTCTAATAGAGTGCATAATGTTTTATCAATCTCTCAGGGTAGCAAACGAGAATCTTTTGCGTTGCCTAAACTAATTTGTTGCATGATAAACAACGGCAAAACGCTCCGCCTATATTATCAAGGGGCTATTAGCGAAAAAGACGTCCGTGAGGTAAACGTTTGGAATGCATACAGCTGCCCACCCAACATAACTTATATCTATCCACAGTCATGTTAACCCTGTTACACTATGCTTTGTCAGCTACTACATCCATGTTGATTATTTATGAGTCATAAAAAAAGCCTCCGCATGTTTATACAAACGTTAGTTCATGCACACTTTTACCCAACCGTGAATGCCTATTGTTAGCGCAAAAGAGATCCATGCTATTACAACATTAGTACGACGCTAGTGTACGCAGTTAGAAGCAATGAGAGACAGTTAGAGAGATTCATTACGTAAATTAGCACTAAAAGGGGTGTTATGATGAAATTGAAATAGCAGAGGCAGCTGCCTAGTAATAGACAAAAGCAGTGTTGTACCCTTTCATCTCATGAACCCGTCCAAACAACACTTAAACCGTATAGTTGATCAAATAGATCCGTTGGGTGATGCTGTGCAGTGCGCTTAGGCTTGCTGCTTATCTCATAAAATTAATACGCTCTATTATTAGCTTTCGAGTGGTTACCACCGTAACAGTTCAAGGAGACTTGAATTATACAACAATAATCAAAAAGTTTCGTACTTCACTTGATATGAGAGGCTCTATGAATGAAACTTTTACATGCAAACCATAAATCAATCCGTGCCTGTTTGATTTGGCAAATGCTGCCCTTGTTGCCTTACAATTTTACATAGGGTTATGCTTCATTGAGCACACCAGCTCGCCGCCAATCTCACAAAATTAATTAGCTACTGCGACTCCACCGAGCATTTGCCGCAATGGATGTAAACATCCATGCAACAACTTATGACCGTGCTCAGGGAGGTTAGAAAGGCAAAAAATATATCTCAGCCGCAGCTCATATATCCCTGTAATAATACATATTGTTGACCATCCCGTCGCGTTTTACTTTTTATACCGCGCGTCATATTTACTTTGTTTATGAATACAAACTTTACCAATATATTGGTAGTTTGTGAAGCACGCATTGCAGCTTAGTTCTATGTACACACCAATGTTGGTGCAATGGAGACGAAACATTAGCAATTGTTAACTCAAAGCCGCCATAAAAATGACCATAAACCACAGCATCTGCGGGGCATATATATGTCGAGGTAACTACTATAAACTGATTTATTGATATGAAATTAGAGGACGTGGAGATTATCTAGCTGATATCAGCTCAAGGAACATAAGTACTGTGATGTATAACACCTAGACTAGACCAGGGGCGCCAGTTTATTCCCGTTTGGTTCGGCCAAGACGACTCATTGTCACATAGCACGATATAGTTCTGAACTCTAGGAACAGACAATTGACAGTTACTAACGGCAAAGCATCTGTTAGATAATGCATAGTCCTGTCATAATATGGCATATCCAAAACCATACATGGTATGTCTTTGTGTGTACAATACATTGAAGAGGTTCCGATTTTTTTACGGCATTTGATGCACTTACTCCTCAATTCTTTTTAAATTCTTTTACCTTCTTTTTACTACTATTTGAAACGATGTTATTTTATTCATATTGCGATCACAAATTGCTCAGTGTGCATCAAAATGTGACAGCCAATATAAATGGCTACATCACGGTGAATGTATCAATACCGTCTTTCAAATGTAGCTTTTTTCTTCCTCTGAAACACAAATCGTCATGAACAAGACGAGGTTTGGGCCAAAAGTAGGCAAAGCATAAAGCTGGCTCCTCATACCATCAAGATGATTTCGCATTAAATAGCACTCAGCAAAGGCCATGCCTAGTATTGCGAGAATCTACAGCTAAATATATATATGCGTTTGTGTAAATATATAAATTAATATATATACTTATGTTTATGTATATATATGTATTCATATATAAAATATATATATATATACATATATAATTATCCATATATAAATATATAAACATATATATACATACAAATTTGTATATATGTATGTATATATATGTATATATTATAAATATATATATATATAGATATATGCATATATATATTTATATATTTGTAGATATATGTGTATATGTATATATATATGTATATATATATATATACATATAAATATATATGTATATATTTATATTTTATATATACATATACATATGCAAATATATAAATATATATATATATATGCATATATATATGTATATATATAAATATATATGTATATATATATGTATATATATATATATATATATATATATATATATATATATATATATATATATATATATATATATATATATATATATATATATATATATATATATATATATATATATATATATACATAGAGATAGAGGAGAGTTAATAACTGCGGAAGGATAAGATGCTTTATAGAAACTGGAGTGTTTGAATTGGACAGAATCAATAAATATCGATGCTTTCCTATGGATTGAAGTTGCTTCCAAGTGGAAAAGGTCATTACACAATGAACTTAAACATGCCACATTTGGAAATTATAGAGTGAATTAGAAGCGATGATGAGTACGTGTGTGGGGAGGGGATGCTTTTTGACTTTGTTGGACAGACGTACATCAGCCGCGTAAGGTCAGCCCTCCTCTTTAACCCAATCTTCATGCTGTAAGACTTTGTAACCTTCCGCGACCAGGTGCGTCAACAATCTATGCTGAATGACAACTTTTTCACGTGCCAACTTATACGATGAGGAATGCGTTCGACCAAAACAAATCGATACAAAAACTGTCCAAACCTCAGCAATGAATGAGAGCGCTGGTGGTGCCTCAAATAGCGGCAAATAGCGAAATCATGCAAGAACATCTTTGGTGGGAGTCATCATTTTTTAATAAACTCGGTCCGGAAATACAGATGTTTAATGTTTCGTCGATTTTTTTTATTACAAAATATATATATATATATATATATATATATATATATATATATATATATATATATATATATATATATATATATATATATATATATATATATATATATATATATTATATATATATCTCTATATATATATATTATATATATATACATATATGTATATTTATATATATAAATGATTGTATTTTATAAATATATGAAAATATATATTTTATATATATTTATATTATATATATATATATATATATATACGTATATTTATATGCATACATATATGTAGATAAATATATATGTATACATATACATATATAAATATATATATATTTATATATATATTTATAGATATATATATATATATATATTTACATAAGTTAATATATATATATAGTTTATATATTTACACATGTATATATATTTATACATGCGTTTATATATGTATGTTTCTATATATATATATATATATATATATATATATATATATATATGTGTGTGTGTGTATATATATGTATATATATGTATGTACATTTATATATACATTATTATATATATAATGTACATTTATATTAATATATATTCATATGCATATATGTATATATACGTATATGTGTATGTATACATATATATATATATATATATATATTATGTATATATGTATATACATATATAAATAAATTTATACATATATATTTATACATGTATATATATATATACATATATATAAATATATGCGCGTATATATATATGTATATACATATGCATAAACCTATTTGTATATATATTGATTCATTTGCACTTAGTTCTAAGTAATGACAGCTCAATACGGTTCGATCACCAGGCGGCATAAAATATTAGGCATCACTGCTAGGGAAGAAAAATGAATTTACCAATCACTGTGTCATACTGCTCTCTTTCTGCTTTAAATAATGGCTCATCTTCTCAGTTCACTGTCACTGTAGTATTTTGATCATATAGAAGATCGAACATATTTTGGCAGTAATAGAAACGGGGTGTAGCACATATTTGGGAAAGCAGTTGTCAGTTGACAGTTGACGTTATATAGATTTACTGTGATACATATATTAACAATTAATGTTAATATTTATTGGGTCTTTTCAACCGACCCTAATTCCTAACTTACTAATCAATCCGTTCCCGCTTGCAGCACTTTCCAAACCTTAAGGGACCCAAAGACGCGGCAGCCAATTTTGACAAAATTGTACAAACTTGTATGAAACAAAACGTAATATATAATGTATTCCTAACGCTCAGCATAAACAGTTGCCTGAACTAAACTGGTTTACAGCTGTTGATGACTCCACAATGATGTTCATAGATACGCAGACAACCTGACAGGCATTCTCCAAAATGCAGTAGATGACAAAATAATCTATTCGCATTAGAATCTAATATCATCTCACGACCGGATGAATACAAACCATTCCATCACATAACATAGTAGCCTTGGCATAAGCTATTTAATCAAAATATTCGTTTGATGTCAAACCTCTGTACTGTTGAAGGTTTGATCGTATATTGCTCACAATTGTCGCAGAACCTATATCTGTTTTTTGAATATTTTGTTCCGGTCATGTACAATATGTATCATCAAGAATATGCGACAGGTCGTGAAGCCGCTCAACTTATGGGTGCATTTGTCAGTAAAGTCTTTACGCTGTCAAAATATAAATGGATACGTGGTGTCACAACCTTACAGCTCCCGTTTCTGGTATGGAAAAGTACGGGACCATTTGTCAGTGAATGTTGATAAGCAGAGACTCAAATCACTCTGATTCAGTAAGACTGAGACAACCGCTAGCAGAATAAACCTTTTGGCTTATCATACAATTTTGGATCACAAAATACGACTTACTGATGGTGTCTTGTTTTTGAAAACGTGATTTAATGCCATCCATTGTTCGCACTATGCATGTACCATATGCACCTATATACAGGCGACGCTTAAACTCTCACATTACGATGTCCATTTATCTCTAGGTCACGTTTAAATGCTCATTGTTGAATTTTATTACGAGCAGAATGATTAGTTGTAATCATGAGGCGTGTTGTGACGCGCCTTAATAGAAACATTTGAATAATCGAACAAATGATATACAGATACAAGTTCACAAAACAGCCAAACTAAGATAGGGGTGAGGTATTTATGTCATTCACGGCATGTTCCAAGATGTAAAAGAGAATTACCATTAGCGAAGATAAAGGGCTTTTCCTCCACGGACAGTCATCTTGTTAGTAACATACTGAGGAATTTGCATTTCATGGTCTACTTGATGGCCCTACATCAAATTTACTAAGGCTTGTAGGATGATTAAACAAATCCGAGACTGGGGTCCGTGATACAATTTTGTTTAATACCGCGTCGAACGTAGCAACGACATTTAGCTACGATTCATTATTGAGTGCGATATGGTACGAGTTTTGAGACCGCCATATGGTGTTTACCATCATTTTGTTATGTTCATGCTGGATGTGATTTGTGACAGACAATTAAGGAAGGCTGGTTGCAGCAAGAATTGTATTCTGCACTTATAGTTCGATTAAATGTGGCCACCACTAAATTAGTGCGTATTAATCATGTAATGTCCTAAAATAAACGTTAATTCAAGATAAATACTCTTCAACACTGCCAGAATCTAATTATTCCTGACTGTTATATGGGTACCCTTGATTTAACGGACGCCCATTTATCCGTGCCGGTGGCAGAAATTGATTAGAAATATCCCAAGTTCAGTGTTTATGGTCATTTCTACAAATACACTTGTTTGCCTAAGTGACTAGGCTCGGGGCTTATTAAATTTACCAAGCATACGAAGCCAGAGTTC
The DNA here is from genome assembly GCA_034190875.2 of Urechis unicinctus. Classification (NCBI taxonomy): domain Eukaryota; kingdom Metazoa; phylum Annelida; class Polychaeta; order Xenopneusta; family Urechidae; genus Urechis; species Urechis unicinctus. Next base: position 50,911,905 of record CM067346.1, on the reverse strand, counting down.
GCAACAACAACATCACATCAACGTACTTAAACTGAAAGCAGCCTTACGTGGTCTGCAGACGTTGTTTGAGACGATTAAAAAAGCCATCTTGCTTATACAATTGGACAATATGACAGCTGTATCGTGTACTCGAGAGATAGGAGGCTGTCATTCGGTACAATGTAGCAGCATAGCACATGACATTTGGACATGGTGTATATCAAATCAGCAGTGGATAAGTGCCTGTGCATATCCTTTGGATAGCCCTTGCGGAAGCTGACAAAGAAAGCAAGCTCTTTGACGATCAAAGTGAAAGCTTCGGCGCTTTAAATAAATGTTTAGCACTGTGGGGGCAGCCCGACGTTGATATGTTCGCTTCAGTTTAATTTTCTATTTCAACCCATACGTATCATGGAGACCAGAACCTACGGGTATAGCTATTGATGCTTTCCATATGAACTAAAACAAAAAAATCCTTTATATGTATCCGCCTTTCAGCGTCATCCCGCGTGTACTGAGGAAGCTGCGGGAAAGCGTTCGTCATTGCTCGTCAATGGCCAGATGGGTGACAGACGTAGCACCTCTAATTTCCAAACGTAACAAGACCGCTTTGACATTGCCAGTCGACCCGAGCCACATTCACAAGAAAGCAATAAAGGGTATACCTCACAAATGGTACCCATTTGCTATGGGTCACAATATAGACCCTCACCACGCAACAATCTCTTTTATTTTAGATTTCCTCAATTTTCATACAACGCATTTTATCTATGGCAACCTTTTTGGGACAGGCGGAACACAGTCGCATCTTGGTATACGATCTGGGTTCCAAAAAAAGTCAAGGTCTTTTTGAGTGCTTTATTGCACAATATTTTATTTAAAAGTGATATTACATTGTACATTATCTCCGTTCACTTTTATCCATTGCATCGTTTTGGCTCCTGTATCGCGCAGAATTTAGTTAGGAGCGTTTGAAAAATTCTATGTATCGGACTGACGACCTTTTAGGTACTCCTTTAACTGCTTGTTTCTCGTTATTATCCGATATATCATATCCCAACTTCTGGAATATTGTTTAGAATTACTTTTTTCGTGAATATATCTTATTCCTGTGACATTCAATAGAGGGAATAACAAACAAATATACTTGGTTTTGACGTTTTCCATTGAGCTGGAGACATATATAAATTCGTCTGGACAAACGGAAATACTAAGTAGATCGGATAATTCGCAAAGTTCCTGGTGTTTTTTCAGACGCAGTTACGTTACTGGTCGAGAATATCTTTTGATTTAATAAGAAAAAGAATTGTTTTGTTGTTATGGCCCTAAATGGTTGGTATTTTGCAATGTTCCAAAATAGTTGTTTTTGTACGCATTCCTAACACCCGAACTATTTAGGAACACCCTTTTTGGTACACAAAATATATAAGTTTGATAAAACAATGTAAATCAAAAATAAGTTTACGAAACCGAACATGTTACCGATGGACCAACAGATTACAAGCAATGATCATCTTATTGAATATGTTTTGTCGCCTCTAATGTTCCAAAATGGTTGGTTTTTGTCCAAAATAGTCGCACTCGTATATAATAAATATATATATATATATATATATATATATATATATATATATATATTATATATATATATATATATTTATATATATATATATATACATGAATATAATATATATATATAAATGAATATATCATATATATATATTTATATATATATATATATATATTCATATGAAAACACATGTAATATATATATATATATTATGTATCATCTAATTATATATATATATGTATATATATATTTGTATAAATATATATACATATATAGTATATATTGGATATATATATAATGTATATGATCTGTTTGATATATATATATATTATATCTATATCTATTATATGTATATATCATATATATATTATGTATATATATATATATGTATATATATTTAATATTTATATATATAGGTACTCTATATATATATATCGTTATTATGATATATATATATATATATATATATATTATATATATTTATATTATATATATCTTATATATATCCATTGATGGAGACATATAGACCGTCTGGATAATACAGGAACAAAATGCGCCAAGATCGGATAACATATATTAGTTTTTATTTATTCTTATATACTATATCTACTGGTATATATTATATATTCATATTTTGCAATCTAAATATATATAACATGTATGAACACATATACAAATATATATTTTATATGTATATATATATATGATATCTTATATATATATGTTTTGTCGCCTCTATATATTTATATAATCCAATATACATATATATAATATAATTATATATATATATATATGTATATGTATATTATATATGTATATATCATATATATAGATGCATATATATTTATGTATATATATATATATATATATATGTTATGTATATTATATATATATATGTATATTATATATATATATTCATATATATAGATATATATATACATATATATATATTTATATATATATATATATATATATACATGTATATTATATATATATATATATATATAGATATATATATATATATATATATATCCATCTATATATCTATATCTCTATATATATAATATATATATATATATATATATCTATATATATATATATATATATGTTACATGACAAGTGTCAAAAAACATATAAAATAGTTTCTCCCATTGTTTTTTTATACCGAAGCTTCTAGATTTAACAGACGTGCTTAACCGCTTCATGTGTATGGCAAGTAAACAATTTAATGTGTAGTAGATCATGTTATACATAGTTGCATCGGGTCGACTTCGGCAAAAAACTTGCTGTCACTGCCCAGCTCTTACCAGCAAAATTTAAACTGGTACCAATAGCAATCGTTTTTGCCCTTCACCTTACAACAAGTTATTCAAGACACCCAACGCCCTACTGGTCCCATTATTGGAGTAGGATCTCATGAACTAGAACATGAATATCGCCTACCATCGGTTTGAGTGTACCCACTCGGAAGGTACAATACATGCCCGATGAGAGCGTCTGAGAGAATACTGTTTGCAATCCATCTTGTTTTTAGCCCAGCACAGCTCATCGGAGTTGAACCAAACATCATAGCGTCTGCGATTTGACTTATGTCATGAACGAAAATTGTATGCACTCTTCTCGCTAACATATTTCCCTTGTAATATTGCAATAAACGGTTTGCACTGACTAATTAATCGAACCATGTATATATTTTGGGAAATTAAAACAGTGGTACCGCGCTTATAAATTACGTTGTAGGCAATGGCATAACCATACAATTTACATTTCTCGTATTGTGCGATAAATTCTCAGCAAACTGATACCCAAATACATTGGTAAACGATCGGGGCAAAAGCCTACGTCATATTTGCACATCAATAAAGCCACATTATATTCATATAAGATGTTCAATATTAGAATGCTGTAGTTTTTTATATGTTGGCTGGTTTGGCTGTTGCAAGGGGATTTGTTTATGTAATGAGCTCTACGTATGATGTTGTGTTTCAGTCACGTCGCTACATATATGCAACAGCGTGGTCAGACAAGCTGACACATATGAGGAATAATTGACTCCGAAATTAACTTACCCAGGTATGGTCTATCGCGCATGCCACTATCGCTTCTTAAAAATGTTAACAACGAACGAAAATCGCATTGCGTCGCATAACATATGTACAAAGAACATGTTTTCATAAAGTTCATTTGAACGCGAGAGCTGTACGGTAAAACTGTATCACATGAGGTCCAGTGTGATCTGGCCCGGGCGGCATTGGCCCTGTATAGACCAAACCCATTCATTGACCGTGTCGTTGAATTGATGTAACGACCGCTGATAACACAGCTTTCACAAACAAGGGACTGTTGATTGCACGTGGACATTGGTTACAAACAAAGCTATCTAACAAGTCACTGCATTTGTCAGAAATGTCTGTAAGCCGTCAAGATATAAACAGACTCGGTGTGACAATGTAGACAACATCTCCTCCCCCCCCTCTCCTGGTTAAATAGTGTCTGTTAAGAAGCTAATGCGCGGATTCCGTTAGACTGTGACAAGCTTGACAAAGAGGTATTATTATACCTCTTGGCGTAAAATAAAATTGCGGATAAAAAAACGTGACTTTCGCATTGGTGACTGTTACATGTATTTGGAATCGTAATTTGTGCTTATTCAATCATCAGCTAAACACATGCGGTGTTTAAGCTACCACATTATTTTCAGCATTAAACTCTGCGGTTTAGTTTAAACAGTCAATCTAATTATGTCACCATCAAAAAATATCATATGTTATAATGAGGCTACTTTTGATGCACCTTCATAAATATATCCAACTTTTCAAACAGATTATGTGCAGATACAAGTTCACAAAACAGCCAAATTAAGATGGAGGTGAGTCATTCATGTCATTCACGGCAAGACTCGCCTTAAGATGATTACATGGCTATGTTCTAGATGTGATATTTCACTAACATAAGTGGAGGTCAAGGGCTCTTTGTTGACGGTCAGTCGTCTTGTTATAGTTATTTACTATGAAACTTGCGTTTCATCGTAATCTTAATGGCCATACATCAAATTTACGTTGTTTTGGTGATAAAACAACTCCGAGACTGGGGTGATTATTGTGCAACCGGCGCCTCAGAGCATTGTTCGTGTTAAGGTAGAGCTGCAGGGATATAATCTTGAGCTAGACAATGGCATTTACCTATAATTCGCGACTGAGCGCGATGCAGTACAGGTTTTGAGAGAACCATATGGCATTTACTATCAGTTTGTTATGTTGGTGCTGGAATGGATGTTAAAGAATGTATGAAGATACGCTGATTGGATTAGGAGTTTTATTCAGCATGTTGGTTCCTTGTGGCCACCACTTAATTAGCGCACAGTTTTCATTTATTATCCGTAAACGAACGCAATCGCTTTATGCGGATTTTTTTCAGTTATCACTTGCAAAGACATGATTCTGACAACAACGCACGGCAAAAAAAATTCTTATCTTTCGGTATTTTATTACGATGATAACCTCGACTTTTGTATGGAAACGGCCCCAACTGGATGGAGCCTTATATGGGTCACTTTAATATAATATACCATCATGACATTATTACCGATGTTCGATTGCAGCCAAGCGCCAGCATATACGACATGCGATTCGTATTTGCAATGCAACAACAGTCACGCGGCAATAGAGAAACATTTTCAGGGATATCTTTATCTTGCTGATATTGTCCGTTTGCAGAAAACAAGATCCTTAACTGGCTGATAAACGGTATACTCAATACGGCTCTGCATAATAATAGCCAGGCAAAAACCAGAGCATATACGGTCGCAGGTAGCAACGTTTTTAGAATCACAACGTCAAGAAAGAAGTAAACATAGAATCACATTTAAAGATTCTTCCTCAGCTCGCATTGAGCCATTTTAGTCTACGCAGAGCATTCAATGATTCCCGACATTGACATCACAAACAGCCACCATTCAAGTTGCATCTCCCCCATCTTCGGTGTGACATGATGTCAAACTACATAATTACTCGTCATCACTCCGTTAACAAAAAGTACTCCCTATGATTCCGCAATATATGTGTCACATAATTTTTCAATATCATGATTACACAAACAATGTAACACGCTGCCATCGCATCCGACACGTAGCTTTTATCCATGATTTGTAGCGCTTGAAATAGTCTGTGTTCCGATATTGTCTTTTCTGCGAAACGTGGAATTGGTTTTATGACAGAATCCAACATTGATAGATGGTGCGAAATTCCTAAAATACCGTCACTGGAACTCGGCAACTAAAATATCGACTGTTCACGTTTAAGCTTTTGACACGGGATTAATATGGTGTCAGAGCGGTTAGAAATGCCTCATCAAGTGTGTAACAAAGTTCCATTATCGATTATAGTAGTGCTGCAAAGAGTATAATGCTAAATATGTGCGGACAGAAAAAGTTACATGAAATGAATAACAATTTTAAGATCACCAAAACAATTAAAAAGATAAACAGTTGTAAACAAAATTCCAATAACGCGAACATTAGGGCCCGTATAGTCGTCTTTAGCCGTGTTATCATTTTTAGGGATAAGCGGACATTGTACATAATTGTACTTGCCATAAATTAGTTACAGTGTTTCTTGTTTTTATTATACATAAAGCTTTATGTGTATTCTACTGGCTTATATCTTTTCAATTGAACTTTGCCCCGTAATTATCTACGTACTGCTATTAAGGACTTAGTTTCAGATTTTGTTGAGCCGTTTCCAAAATCAGTCTACATATCTGCCATGATGTACTACGGCTCTATTAATACATGCATCAGTATTACTGTCTTAAGTTAAGAACGGCGTGGATAGGGTGATTGTTTGTTTACGGCGGAAGATGATTTGCCGCAAATTATGTTCGAATCATAAAGAGAATGTTCGTTAACCTGGATTCTAAATTGATCTCGCTTATATATAATGATGACATTTGATCACACATAGCATGGTAACAACTTCACATAGTGTCTATTGCATGTATGATCGGCGCTGGGTAATTGTGCATTTATTTTGTTAGGTATCCTGACTTCTTCTATTAATGTAATGCTTTGCACAGCCATTCTTGATTTTCATTTTTATTTAATGAGCAGGCTCTAATTGTTTATCCGGTTGATACCATAATCGTCATATTTAACAATTGCTTAACATCATTGAAACAACAAACATTGGCGAATTTGTGCGACATTAATCGAACTCACCCAAAAGGCACGGATTATTAACATTGATGTAAATGACAATAAACATGACATTCGCAAAACGCCATCTAAGGTGCTATAATGAAAGAAAACTACCGCTAGCAATGAACGCACAACTTTGATTAGCAATGTTTATTTTACTATCACAAGTGAATACTAGGTAAACAGCTTATAGTGTCAATGACACCGCAGCATAATGTTGTTAGTAACAAGAAACATGATGATAGTTGACTGATTTGTCCCTAACTATCTTATCATCATTTACCTGACCATGAAGTGTCCACGTAACTTACTTTATTTAATCATATTCAAAAATATACTCACCTACATCGTTCCCTCCTTCGCTATCGCTTTTCAAGTCGCCGACTTAACCAGCTCTATGTTGTTCTTGTTTGTAAAGAAACAAAATCCCGCTTTAGCATCAGGGATGATACCAAAATAGAGAAAATAACGATGTTGATCGCACAAGTGTTCTCAAATATTCCCTTTTAGCCAAGACTACACTAAAATATCACTCGAAAGGCTGGAATCTCATTCAACGCATATTTTGCTTTTCTGTGTGTTTTAAATAAACGCCTGTGCCACGGTTAAGTGTTTGTCAATCTTAGAGCATCGCAGCCATGACACGTTCATACTCCAGTGTGAAAACAACAGTCGTGAAAAATAGTAGTAGATATGCTTTCCTGTGCAGCCAATGTTATGCATATGCGCTTAGAGGGTTTACTGCACGTCTGAACACCGTATGGAATGCAATCATACGTAGAAACTCATAATCTACAGTCGTTAAAGAATAACTATCGCAACTATCAATAACTGGGTGCTTTGCTGATTGAATGGTTAACTCTTCGAATGTATGATATGGCAACGGCTGTACAAGAATATCATTTGCTTTCGAAATCCAATTCAATTCACGCATCATCTGCTGTAACGTAAACATCTAACGTCAGATAATATAAACCAAGCTCAATCTGACAGGCCAATTAATGTAAAGCCATAGATAACTTCACCTCTCACGTTTTATATACATTGACCCGGCCTTTCGTCAGTTGATTACTAAGACGATAACAACATTAATCTCTTTATACCTTCAATGCCCGCAACAATACATTTTGACATTCGTATTAGTACGATATTTTGTTTGCGAAAACCAGATATTTACCATTACACCATCTGTCAGCTATTCTAATAAGAAAAGGTTGAATAACATTGTTTATAACAGTCATTGCTATCAACCGCATGGCGCTTTTAAAGCGAGATATATCGACTAACAGAAGTTTCGCCGAGAATACAGCTACCGACATGCAAAAGTTGGTCAGTTAAATTCCTGCTGCTAGGACATCGTTACTTAATCGACAACAATGGTTTTTTTTAATTCATGTGTTAATTATAACCGTCAGAAACGCTTTTTCAGTCATCCAAAGTCTGGCATTGAATGTGGCGGGTACGTTGGTAAATGACGCAGATTCTTATAATTTTAGCGTTATGTATTTTGCATGCCAATAATAAAGATTTCTGTGTGTAAATATGTTGGATTGGTACTTTAATTATGTGGCAGGTTTATTTTATGTCCTACCATTAAAGCATATATGCTCCGTTAGTCGAGTATAGAACCTGTTATGACAGCTGCCCAATACAATGTCGCTTAGGCAGTGTTTATGCATTCGTTTTCACCGTAAATCGCTTTTCGGGCTTGCTTGCGTTTTTGTATCATAATTCATTCTGTCGGAGTCTATACAATGTGCAACGCAAAATATATCAGTCAATGGTGGACAAATACATACATGATGCGCGGGATCTGCATTACGCCGATATAGCCAATCTTCCTGAATGTTTCGTTAGAACATATTGCTGTCCCTTCCACTTTTGCTATTTCCTTAACATGGTAGAGGGAGTAATGGCGTCTCGTGTATCAGGATGGTGTTTTTTCCGAGGTAGCAATGGATGGTCTGTATTCATTAAGTCTACTTGCAGAACAGTGCCAGGCTGCGCTGCATAACATGACCGTTGACGCATAAAATGTTGTGCGCAAGTTTGACAGGCTGATATTATGCATATTTTGCATAGTCCGACAATGATTTTGTATGTTGTACAATGTATGTGAACCATATAGGGCCGTTCATGCTCACAAGACGTTCCGTGAAATACATAAACGAATAGGAAATGAAGGCTTGGTATACTAGTTTGTCATGATCAGCTTATTTAAACTAATTGACCGATCATATGTTTGTAACAATTATTGCAGATATACAAACCTCTAGCCCACAATTATTATCGCCTAGTCATTAGGGTTACGTCGTGTGCGATAGTTGTTATCTAGCAACACCGGGGCAAATTAATCTATTTGAAGGATTGTTTTGCAAAGGCATTAGTTTTGAAAAGCATGCAGTATCCTTCGCCTTTTTGTCATTTGTGTATTGATCGTGACAACGCAATAGTTTTTGTTCTTGAAAATAAAGAGCCCTTGGTTGAATATTATGGGACACGAATTGAAAACTTCACTAGGCAACGTGCATAGAAGCGTTATGATGAATGCGTTCACTATCAATGGCTGCAGCTAGGTGTTGTTGTTCTACAGATGATTATGTTTATTCAAAGTTACGCAGTGGGTGACAATAGCAGAAGATATGGAACAAAACTCAATTCAGGCTTTATCAGTAGTGATGTTTTCTTTACCCAAGAGTAGAAATCTTCCAACCGGCCCAAGTTCAGGCTTCTATACTGGTGCAGACCACCAGACACTATGAAAATTTGAGTCACAATGGACAAATCGCAACAAGTGTACAATGAAGTTTGCTTTATGGGATAATTCATCAGTATTCAAGAAGAGCTAAAATGATACCTTAGCTTACGTCGCTTTGATCAACCATGTACTTTTGGCAGTAATGCATTTTTTAATGGCGCATCAGTAATAAACACAATCCAAGGACAGTACATGACCAACGAACAACATGGGCTCGCTCCGCTAAACCTATCATAATTTTCTGATGATTAAATAACCATCACTCTCTGGCCAATGCGATTACTTTGCAATATCCATAGCACTTACACGATAATTACAAATCACCGTTCGGGCTTATTAACAAACTATTGAAACGTTGAATGCTATAATTGGTTGATCATATCCAAACCGTGCTAATGCTTTTTTATATTAGTTTGGTGCTATCCATAAGCATCTAATACTGTGCACAAATGATCTATTGTGAAATGACAAGTCATAAAGATTCTTAAAGAAAATCCAAAATTGAATGTTTTATGTATAAATGATATTTTAGAAAAATTGGCTTAACCTCTAGTAAATACGATATGCTGACAAATATGAAAAGCGCCATATTTGCAACATCATGGACAAGCCATGCTGTCAGAATGACCAAGACAGAAGCCAATTACGTCTTGATGTTCATCAAAATACAGCCGCTGACGTCTGACGTACAATGCTGTGCGATTAGATGGTTCCGAAGCATCCCACCTACGATAGGGATAACCCACGCGTTTACAAAAGCACTCACAAAGTCATACCAACCTTTAGACTATATGGTCAATTGCAAAACAACACTGCAGATCTTTACGACGGCGCCATCAAAACACCCAGAGATTGATAAACTAGAGCAATACAGCCAGTGTAACAGTATGAGAAAACACGGCGTAGAAGAATCGCCTTCTGAGGGCTATAAGATACTAGGAATTGTCAACACAATAATATGTGTCACATTTTCACTAAGGTCTGAGGAAACTATATCCATTACAAAAACGTTCAACAACAGCGTATTTTCTAGACCTTTTATTGTATCTTTTTTGCAAGGAATGATTAAAAATCACGTTATGCGTGTCATCGATGTGCTCGCAACATGTCTACGTCATTGTCAGCTGTATTGTTTACATTCGAAATATACAGAAACAAGATAGAGGCGTTCTAGTCTTATATTCATTCCTGAATAGTTAAGGTGAATGTGCACTAGTTTAATCCTATTGGTTGAAGAACATTCAGTTCACAGGCATGAAAATGTCATGCGATGTGGCAATGTGCAAGCATCTTATACAAGTTATTATAACGTAGTCAAGGATGACATTGATATATATATATATATATATATATCTGCCTGTATATAAAACAAGGCATGAATAGTCAATAGCAGGGTTAAAGTAATCTGCTAAAGTTGATAGCAAATTGCACCCCCAAAAAGCCGGAAATATCCTACCTTTAGGAGCCAAAAATTTATCTGAGCAATTGAAACAAATACTTTTATCACCCTTACAAATGCGTAAAAGATTTACGTATTATCGTGCATTTTAGCAGCATTAAAAAACTCGCTCAGATCGAGGGATCGTTTACAAAATGCTATCAATGAATGATAATTTGGCGGTAGATGGAAAGAGCTTCGAATTAATGACAAAGTTTTTATGGATAAGAGAAAAAAAAGCAAGAATATTTAACACGTGTTATGTAAATATCGGCCTAAATATAGATAAATATATACATGACAACCCGTTTCAGTAGCACTAATACGAGTGAAGCCAAAATTTCCTCTACATCATTAGGATTAGACAAATCATTGAGAGCTGTTAAGCGTATCAGTCACTAGGTTGCTCTAGCTGTTAGTTCATATCCTCAATCTGTCGCTCAAGCAAGTCTTAGTGCCGGGCTTCTCCTATAGCGCGTGCTACACAAATAAACAAAGGTGGTACCATTAGTAATTACGGACCCCCCTCCATTGTTTCATGTTTTCAGAATATATCGTGGCGATTTGTTTCGAACAGGTCGATGGTTGTTGTCATCAAACATGATGCATTGTATGTGACACAGCCCTATATTATAGATAGCAGTACAAAAGTCCGTGAGAAAGGAGATTCCACTGAAAGAATTGTGATTGATCTAAGTAAGGTATTCGATACCGTGAATCATTAATACAATGGGCAACATAATTTGAAAGCTAGTCACTAATATGTATCATGCAGATGTACAGCTTATGCACCGGATCGAACAGGATGTGAGATCAGGGATCCATTATTGGACTTATTATACTCTACATCAGTGACATTACAAACGTTTGCAATAATGTGCTTTCTATAGCAGCTGCCAAAGATGCCAATATGTTCGTAATAACACCAAATGAATATTTAGAACTCGCGAATTCATTTTGTATGTATGTATATATGTATATATATATGTATATATATATGTATATATGTATGTATGTATGTATGTATGTATGTATGTATGTATGTATGTGTATGTATGTATGTATGTATGTATGTATGTATGTATGTATGTATGTATGTATGTATGTATGTATGTATGTATGTATGTATGTATGTATGTATGTATGTATGTATGTATGTATGTATGTATGTATGTATGTATGTCTGTATGTATGTATGTATGTGTATGTATGTATGTATGTATGTATGTATGTATGTATGTATGTATGTATGTATGTATGTATGTATGTATGTATGTATGTATGTATGTATGTATGTATGTATGTACATTACCAACGACGATCAAATCAGCTAAAAAGGTCAACCAGCGGAAGCTGAGTCGCTAATATTGTTAACACGGTCTATTGCTCGCTGAATACGGCTATACTAGTGATCAAGTGTTAATGGACGTGGTTCACATTTACGAAAATCGGAGCCTTATTAGCTAACGCAATCAATTGTTAATCTGTGCTACTTGGATTACGGAAAGGTAACAGAATCTCCGACCAATTATGGAGTAGTGGAGGCCAATTATGCGTTCGGCTTACACACCATGTATAGGATGATTTGCGTGATTATTAACTGGTGGCAATAGGAGCAGGATCTCATGGCTGAGTGGAAACTGCGTCGCCTATCGACTCACTGATTGTGGGTTGGATTCTAAAGTTTGAAAACCCGGCTGGTTCATCGTGACTATGATGTCACGTTAAATGGCAATCTCATCTCGTAAAAGGAGATGACCCCGATCTGGCAGCTTCATAGTACCGTTCTTGACTTTCGTCTCATTGGCATTGGTTTCGCACCCCGGTCTTGGCCACAGGTTTGTGTAAAGATGAGATGACCAAGCCTCATAATCAGCCTAATTCATCTCCGTCGCGATGTCACCACGCGGTAAAATGTGACGTAAAATCCCAAAATAAACTACTACCTTTGCAAGCAACGGGATGCATGTGCATTTTGTCGCCATAAATTCAATAGCGTTAGTCGCATTTACAATCTAATTCATGCTGGAAATGGTAATCCATAATCGTCAAATATGAATGTGACTGTACAAAGGATATTAAACGAGTCATGTCCACACTAAGCCGTTTAACCGTTTAACGGTTTCACAAGAATAAACAAACAATACGGCCATATGATGTGGGTAAGCGATAGCATACGAATAAAATACCAGATCATGCGCTTTCGCAAATATTACTCCTATAAACGTTCATCCGCGCGATATAAGTACTGATGTATTTGTGTGAATATAGCAACTGAAATGCATCTTTGGGTGGTAATTTTATCAAATCATAATCGAAGGAGGGTTGCAGGCTTAATCTTAGTATTCGCATTGTGATCTTAAATGCTGACAGAGACAATTATGGTGCTGTATCTGACTAAAGTAGAACAAACAACACAGTTAATTGACAAAGCATCGATGTAATGGGTCCATTTGTGATTTAAGCATGGATGCGCGATGGTAAACAAGTATATTTATATATATCTATTTATATATATATAGATATATATATATATATATATATATATATATATATATATATATATATATATATATGATATATGTATATGTATTATATATATAAAAGTATATATATAAACATGTATATATATATATATCTATTTATATATATATATTTATAAATATATATATAGATATAATATATATATATAAATATATATACATATATATATAAATATATAGATATATATTTGTGTGTATATATATACATTGTATATGTATGCATTTACATATATATATATACATGAATAGAGATATATATATATATATATATATATATATATATATATATTATATAGATGCATATATAAATATAAATCTATATGCACATATTTAGTTTATAAAGATATATATAGGATATATATATCTATCTCTCTATATATATATATATATATATATATATAGAGAGATATAGATATAGATATATATATATGCATACATAAATATATACAGATTCCTATATATATTTTATGTATATATATATAAATATATATATGTCTCTATATCTATATCTCTAAATCTATATATATATATATTATATATATACATATATATATATATTTAAAGCGATAACAACCATTCCTAGACTACATTCGTGGACGATTTTATATATTACGTTTTTACTATCATTAATATCAATTATTTATTCGGCATATTTAAATTGATGCAATAAAATAGTTTAATGCGAATAAAAAATCTTTTTGTCACTTTATATTCCTAGTATATTCTCTTGGTCCTCGAAAGGTCGCCCACAAAAGGTCAAGGCACTAATCTATACGTATAAATACAACCTTTCGTGCCCATACATATTTTCGAATATTTGCGGAATACTGAAAGTTTGAAATCATCTTCAGTCATTATGAATTAGAAACATTATATTTGTTGTATATGTGATCATTATGAAACATTGGTAGCATTTCGCGATCTAATGTTATGTTGTAGACTGATGAATAAGGAGAAAAATATAGTTTTCTACAAAGAAATTTTAAAATAAATAAAATATATTAATTTTTCAAATAAACATGTACAACACACATGATTCAACATTATTTCGGAAATTTAGATGGAAGTATATATGGTTTTATGGAAGATATTGAGGTTGGCGGGTTATATCAACGAATGGTTAGTTGTTAAAACTTTAATTCGCTATTTTATTCTAAATCGAAAGAAATCACTCGTTAACGATATATATATATATATATATATATATATATATATATATATATATATATATATATATATATATATTATATATATATATATATATATATATATATATCATGTGTATATATATACATAAATATATATATATATATACATAAATATATATATTAGTCTATATATATATATATGTATGACTATATGTATATATATATTATATATATATATATTATATAAAATATATATATATTATATCTATATATCTATATAATATATGTATATAGATATATATATATAAACATCAATATAAATATTTACAACAATATATATATGCATGCATATATATATATTAATCAATATATATAAATATATATATATACATATATATACATGTTATATATATATATATTATATATATGTATATATGTATATATTTATATATATATATATGTATAATAAACCTCACGCATAAAAGTATAAATATATATATATATATATATATATATATATTATATATAACGATATAATGTTTATATATAAATATATATATATATATATATATATACATGAATATATATATATCCACAAATATATATATATGTATATCTATATATATATATATATATGTATGCACATATGTATATATATTGATATAAATCAAAAAAAAATATATAAAATATATACATAAAGATGATATATATATGTGCATACATAAATATATATATTTTATATTCATGCATATATAAATATAAATATTTGGATATTATGTATATATATATACAAATATATAATATATAGGGATATATATAGTTATGCTATATAAATATATATACATACATATATTATACATATATAGATATGTAGAGACAGATAGAATATATATATATATGTATATATATAAATATGAGAATATATACATAGATATTAGTAGGGAGATATAAAGAGAAATAGATATATATATATAAAGAGATATTGATAGATATAGATGACAGATAGAGAAAATATATATATCTAGATACTTCTATATAGAATATATATGAATTATATATATATATGCGGATTATAAAAACGTTTATAACGCTTTCATATAGCCTGTTTAGGTGGTCTTTTTTCCCAAATCAAAATGGGAAGCAGCATAATTTCCGACTTATTGGCGAAACAAGATACCCACCGTCACCCAATGGTGTGAGTATTCATTGTCAGTTACATGTGCTGACGAAGATGTCGAAGTGTCAAAACTTTGGTCAGTGCCTCCATACAATTGGACATAGTTTGGCCAGCGTGATGATCCTAGGCCACAGGATTTTGTAAATCTTGCTCAGCTGTTTTATATTCACTGGCACTCTTTGCAAATGCTTACCTCTCACAGTCAAATCTTTACAAGCAACTCATGAATAATAAGCTACACATTGCGAATTTTAGCAATTTGCTGTCAAATATCAATATTTATATACATAGCTTCCGTCTTGCGATCTTTGACAACCAACCCACAAAACAAATCGCTCCTTAATCTCAGCACGCACTATCTTCTTCTGCCCAAATACTGCCTCGTTTTTTGCTCTAAGCCACCTGCATGGATCCAGGAAGGGAATAAATTATGGATAGGTTGCATCTGTCGCTGCGCCCAATCATAGTTTTAGCTACGCGATGTAAAACATGGGTCTCCTTTTGCTGTCTATCTTTGACGGATCGGTTTCATTGTGCTCACAGGATCTTTATATTGAATGTTTTATTTTGATGATTAATAACGCATATCAAACCTATCTGTTTTATAGGTGTTTGTAAAATTATTGTCTCTCATATCGTGATTCGGTGTAAAGAATGACATTATCGCTATATTTGCCTTGTCATCTCTTGGTTGATAATAATTCTTTAAATTCTGCATTAACAAAAGAAAAATGCTGTCAATGTGAGGGCGGGGCTGAAACATAGAGATAACAGCCGGTTAACGAAACTTGGGTATCGTCTACTTGGGGCACTTGTGGGTGTAGGTGTGGCTTCTATTACATTCGAGCGTCGTTGGTCGAGTTTTATGGAAGTCCGCGGTCAAATGTCTCCGAACGGTCATTGCATAATAATGCAACCAGTGGATACTGAGTTTTGGGGCGGCGAACATAAGCTAGAGGTTCTCATTTAATACAACTAATTATTGCGATGTGGGATAGTAAGATACCTTTGACGAGCGCTACAATCGTTACACTTTGTCGATCAATATATGATTCTACTGTTTAGGAACGAAGATCATGCAATCTCCACAGAACCAACTTTGTTTTCATATTATATTTAAAAGTGACAGTTAAACTTCTCACTGATAATTTAGTGTATTATCACAAGACACAATTGATGAATACCGTTTGGATGTATGTACGTATGTCTCCATGTGTATATGTATGTTTCTATGTATGTCTGTATGTATGAATGTATATATGTGTGTATGCATGTTTCTATGTGCGTATGTATGTTTCTATATATTTATGTATATATGTACGTTTGTATGTATGTATGTTTGTATGTATGTATGTGTGTAGATAAGTATGTATGCATGCATGTTTGTATGTATGTATGTATGTATGTATGTATGCATGCATATATGTATGTATGAATGTATGTATGTATGTATGTATGTGTATGTATGTGTATGTCTATTTGTGTGTATGTATGTTTCTATACCTGTATGTATGCATGAATGTTTATATGTATGATAAACGTATGTCTCTATGTGGATATGTGTATGTGTATGTATGTATGTATGTATGTATGTATGTATGTATGTATGTATGTATGTATGTATGTATGTATGTATGTATGTATGTATGTATGTATGTATGTATGTATGTATGTATGTATGTATGTATGTATGTATGTATGTATGTATGTATGTATGTATGTATGTATGTATGTATGTATGTCTATGTATGTATGTATGTATGTATGTATGTATGTATGTATGTATGTATATGTATTATGTATATATGTATGTGTGCATGTATGTTTCTATGTGCATGCATGTTTCTATGTACTTTTTTAGATATGTATGTATGCATGCTTCTATGCGTGTATGTCTTTATGTATGTATGTATGTATGTATGTATGTATGTCTGTATGTATGTATGTATGTATGTATGTATGTATGTATGTATGTATGTATGTATGTATGTATGTATGTATGTATGTATGTATGTATGTATGTATGTATGTATGTATGTATGTATGTATGTATGTATGTATGTATGTATGTATGTATGTATGTATGTATGTATGTATGTATGTATGTATGTATGTAAGGATGTATGGATGTATGTATGTCTCGATGTGTGTATGCTTGGTCCATAATTATTCATATCCGTATCCCTTGGACCAAGCTACGTATGAGAAAGAACAAATGATGGACATTAGATGCATGAAAAATATTTGGATAAATCATTAGGCGAAACATTTTTGAAACTGACGTTTGCTTTAAAATCAACTCTCAATACTCTGTGTCTTTGACGCGTGTTGGGTAACAACTCTCATTCCGGCATTGTTTGACTTCGGCTTCCGATGCGTAATAATTATGTACGGTTTATACCGCAAAGCCCAGTTTTTATACTGTAATTATAGAGCAAGTACTATCTATCAATTTGGCCAATTTGCTGCATGCTTTTGATAGGTTGAATGTGCCTTGTTCGTCGTCGAAAAACATATACAACATGACAAGCCTCACTAATGCATCCCGCTTTGCAAATGAGCTGTTAATTAATAAATGAGACACGGTCTGGAAAGAGTATTACATGGATAATCATTTCATTGCTCAATTGCGTGCGTGAAAATTCCATAAGAAATTGAACACGCTAGGGCATACCGTGTATCTATCCAGGTATACTTGACGTCGAGTAATGCGCTCGTGGTCGACTGTTTCGTAGCGATCTAGTCACCTACGTTTAGTATGATATGAATCAAAATTCTGGTAAGGCATAACGATAAAGTTTTCCTTATTTGTGTCTACCATTAACTTAAAATGACAGCGTTAATGAGAACTTCGCGGAATGGCTATCGAATACCAGACATAAGTCTAGAATGATTAATAAGCTTGGTCTATCGTCGTCTGACCAAGACTGTCTGTAAAAGTCTGTGTCAGCTCATAATCTATTTGCCAACTTAACCGACTTCTATTTGAAGCTTTTGTAAACAAGCAAGCAAAATTCAAATGCCAGTCATATAAATATAATATCGGACACATAGACAGGATACTGTTGACCATGGCCATTATTCGTAAGATAAAACCAGGGGCTACGATCCTGATATGTTATATTACATAATCAGCTGATGACGACGAAATAAGAAAAGTCTAATTAAGCGGAAGCCTGGTCAAATGGATTCTGGATGAAATGAATTGACTACTTATATCGCTCTGTATTATGGAGCCGAATTTCCAATGCTTAATCATTTCGAATGAATTAGGAACGGGAAATTGAGGGGAGATGTAATCGGGCAGGGTGGTCATGAGGTGTAAGTAGCCTCATCTGACCTCATTTTGATTGTTGAAAGGTCGAATAAAGAACGCTAAAGTTATCTTTTCAACAAACATCTCCATTTTGATTCTTAATGTGGGAGTAATTTTCAACATGCATTTGAAACTGACTATCAACTGTAGATAGTGGAACACAGCCTTAGTTGTCGTACAGAGTCTGTTTTATAATGAAGGTCCTTAAAGTAGTTCATCAATAACGTCCGCGGCTGCTTGTATACATCACAGGACCTGCTTCTGATATTGTCGAATATCTTTTCGGAGTACCATGCCAAGCCAGTAACATTCAAACAATGAAACAGTATGATGGGACTGGCAACTCTTTGTGTTAGACATTCTCATGACAATTTTAGCCATTGATGTGCAGCTGCAAATTATTTTGGAACATTGAATGAATTTTAGCGTCGCTGTCACATCAACACATAGCTACTTCCCTGTCCAATAAAAAGGCGCTTGCAATGTCTACAATCGTGAGCTCTGGGATGGATGGGCGATTACCATTTGTCTATCCCAAGGATTTCGTCGACATAAATCATTTGTATCATACTGCACATTTATGTAATGGCTTTGATGTCAAGTATTTAAGTATAAGTATATGTACAAAGATGAGCTTGTATCAACACATATTCAACTCAATCATGTTGTGAATACTGAATTACCAAAAGCCGTAATGACACAAAGTTGATGTGCGTCTTCTAGTAGCGTCTTAAATATCAAATCTAATAATTACGAATCACTTACTAAGTGGAATTATATGTATTTACGAATACTAGTATCTCACAAATATTGATCTATGCAAATGTTCGTCGCAGTTGTCTTTCAAAGAAAAGATGACTACTATCAGTATGCTTATGTTGCTTTTTTTGGCATGTATCATGTCTTCACGACAGCGGATATAGATGATGTTGATGACTACGTACACGGATGACTACGTACACGGATGCACAGCCCTAGTATAAGAAGCTGCGAAATGGAAAAAAAAAAAACCACCTTACAATCAATACCATCTAATCTATGGTACAATTAGTTTGGATCCCCACAGCGACGTCTTGTTTTAAGCTGTGTATGTATGTGTGCATGTTTGCTTGTGATTGGCACCGTGCAGTATTGTATTAACGTTAGCCGTAATGCCATGCCGGGTAACATGATAGTAGCGGATATGCGTATGGAAAATGGACCGGATTAGGGCAATACAAACAGCGTAAAGTAAATAAACGGAAACTGCTTTCAAACGAACATTCCGATTGCATACATCGCTAACTATAGGTGACATTTCACCTATTAACTTAATAACTATATAGAATGTTACATTTCCTTTACAAAGACGCATGTGTAGAACAACTTACATATAAACGTCGTTTCGACAACCGGGATCGCAACCAACTATGCTTTGCGTCAAACTAAAGCAAAAGCTATGATTTTTTGCCACACTCACAAGATTCCAACTGAATACTGAAATATTATTGACCTGTTGGCCCAATGGTTTACTAGAGGACACTGTTAACTCATGACGACCGCACGAGGAATAATGACATATTTTGGATAATTATCGTAGCTAAAATGGCTATGACGACGAAATGATTAATAAAGTGATATGTTAGCGCCATCAGCATGATATAATTGTTCCGTAACATGATGAGCTTCTGTAACGTTTCTAGAAAACGCGAGTTATATTTCAAAAGCAGCAGTCATTTTTAACTCACCAATATGCTGGTGGCTCTTACAGGGACGAGTTCCATTAAGATGATGGACGTCCCCAATATTAGGCACCAGCAGTTATTCACAGTATGTCTGAAAGTGAATGCGGAGCCTCAGTAATGTCAGAGTAAATAAATAGGATGTCTTCTTAGCCAAATAAAAACTTTCACAAGCCAAAATACTGCGACCCCATATTTAGGGTCGTGCAGGTTTGTGTATTACTTATGATCTGGAGTAATGCGTTTGACTTCTCATCTTGCAACAAAGCTAATCGCAAAGTGGCAAAATCGGTCATAAACGTTCCTACAGCTCTGGCAGTTGGTTCATTGGCTTTCTCTTTCCGACTTTCGTATCACATCAAAGATAACATGAAATGTGGAATGTTTATTATGGTTACCTTGCGATATGTATCCACTAGAGCGAATACTTGTGCATACTTTGAATTCAAATCGGTGCTCAGTTATCACTCCATCAGAGCTATCAGGGTTCAATGAAAGGATTTGTGGTGACAAACTATCTACAAACGGTTACGTCATTAATCATCAGCTGGACATTTTCCTTATTCTGACAAAATGAACTGTATGGTTTGTCCGACCCGAAAGATACATACCCCAAAACGCGAGGCGACCATTCGCTGAGGTTTGTCTTGTCATATGCTTATACACAGCGCACAGTAGTGGTAGGTAATGCCTTCATAGCGATTATTAACAAATGTTCTATCAACGAAATATTGAATGTCTAAATTATGCCATAATATATCAAAAGAGGAAGAACTATCCGGAGCCGATCAACGTGTAGTATTATCTCAGTTGTTTCAGATTTTATTGCCAGCCGCAAGAGTTTATATGCATCACAATAACGAAGCAATCAGCATCACGACACATACATCGTAATTATGGGTTGCAGTAGAACAGTTTTCGCCCCACCATCTGTTTTTGCGCATTTCCGCTGATACACCTGCTCTCGTTGCTCTCGTGCTTTGCTACTCCAATAACGAAGGTGCTTGCATCAATATTCAGGAGTGTACCAGATAACTTCAGAAGTGCTTTTGTCCCAGATAAAAGATGACAATATCACAACGACCACAATGAATCGGAACTTGCAGTAATTGTTACACTGCTTGTACGTTATTGAAAGTGCAGAGCTGAATCAAGTTTACGGATTCACTTATATGGTAAAACTGAACGAATGTGTTCCCTGAGTCATCGACTGACATGCAATCGGTGAATTATTCTTTTATTGTGAACATTTTTATCTTTCATACTTGAAACTAATCATTCAACGGATATCCATATTCAGAGTTATCATCGTTGATTTACTGTAGAAAAGATCTTTAATATTATAGGCACTGACATTGATCAACAAGTACAATAGCAAACCAATGATACGGATGAATTTCCCTCCATGTCTGCGTTGTTCCATAATATATTACTACATAACCTTCAATAATGTCATTAGACCTCTATTTATGCTTCTGCCAATGATTGCAAAATTTGCTTTCGGTGGATACCATTGTAATGCATGTATATAATCCGTTAATTAGATACAATCATAGTCCAAAATATCCTTTGGTAGCCAATTATAGGGAATTATGTCATAAACATTCTGCCGGGATACACCGTGTAGATATTTGTGAGTTCTGCATTACCTCGTGGGAAATATTCAACACCAAACGCGAGGAAATCATCTCTGAAACACAGTCAGGCAAGTTTTTTTATATAATGGTAGAGGCCTACACATTTATGGTAAGTAAATATGACGCCTCCGTATAGTAATGACGATAATACTACTAACGAATATACGTACACATCTGTTTAGATACTGCAATCTGCATTATAGTTGGTTAACAAAACAAACGAAATAAAAAAGGTTTCAAAGCTAATTAGTTTCGCCTTCATTCGTGTGTATCAGATGATGGTCGTTTTAGCAAGAATTAATCGATTATAATGCAGTCATACAATGCATTTCTGGTATATATGGGACACCATGTATGAATCGTTTGCAATGGTTAACGCCTGGTCTTGAATATGTAAGTTGCATGGATTTACACAAGCACGCTGTTTTTATAAATTACAAACACGTGATATTGCAGTACAATTAATCAGGTGAGGCTGCATGAATTCAAGTAATGTGCTTTGATATGGCATATGCATTTGATTAAGCATGCAATTATGAGGGAACATTTAAGAACTTAGCTCATTGTCAATTATATCATAATAGATGGTAAGCTATACATAATGTATACCACGCGTTGTCATTCGATTATATAGGTCATGCATAGCCTAGCTGTACAGACATATGTAATACAATTAACCTTCACAAAAGATTACAATATGCACCTTGAATGATAGTTTAGGTGTCAAACAACAGTATCAATATTGCGTGTACATATAACAAAAGCAGAACCGTCCCTAGAATTATTAAGGTACACGCAACCAATATTAGATATATGGTTTTAGTCGTTAATATCACCAGCATTGACAGCAATGAGTGGGCATTGTAACCCTGTAACGACAATATCCATGCGGAATGGTAACTCAAGCTGCGATATGGGCATATATGGTCAATTATAGGTCATGTCAAGCTTTTACATTTGTGACTTGTACAAGCGAAACACTGATTGCTAAATCTGACACATAATATCATAATGTAATTAAAAGTTCGGGGGATTCGTTCGACATGATTATGTTTATTAGATAGACATGATCTAACTCTTTGACGCAGAGCGTACCATTAATACTGTGTCTTTGTAGTAGCAAGAGGCATTAATAATCAGCTTCTGTGACATCCCTAATGTAAGGTACATGGATAACAAAGCATGTTATCAAAATATATGGGTTTTTTTCTTCCGAAGTGCACTATCGTGTTAATGTATTTCCCTGCATATCCTATCGTTAATGCGAGTAGCGATGGGATATCCCAACGAAAGGGTTCATAAATTATGCATTCCAACATACGCAGCTTCATAATTTGACATTACTGAGGCGCTCAAAATGCAGCGGAGCCATAGCAATTGTCTTTGGTGGAATGGCACAGCTAGTGTCTCTGTTTCGGTCTAGTCGAGACTCTAATATATTGCGTTCTGCCCCGTGGCGTTCTAGCCCGGGTTCTATGCAAACTGTGGTCGTTGAATGCATACATTTGTTCACGTTCATTGATCCGTATTGTTAGTGGAATATGTGCAAGAATCAATACAAACACCTTATTCACCATAAACGCACCATACATTCGTGTCGTTGATATATCATTGCGAACCAATAGTGTGCAATTATGAATGAGTTAGAAATGTTCAAGTGAGTAGGCTAAGCATATAGGACAGGATGATCTCCTAATTAAGTACATATATCTGTCCTGTTATCTCTTTGACGCATCCTGTTTTGGGAACTTACCGTGTTAAACATTTTAATCCTTTCGACTTATACGGTAATGAATCAATCTATCAACCTCTAAGATAACTTATTGTTTTATAAATAATCTGTATTTAAGTTCTGCCGTGTTATTCATATTTAAACCGTTCTCCATACATCGTTGCCCCAAACATGAACCTAAAACTGTACGTCATGATAGTTAAATTTATCACAGTTCATGCTTTGAAATATAAGCAACAATTGATTACTAATTAGTCAAATATTCTACACAAACCTTTGTTAACAACTTCATTGTGAATATAATCAGTAACATATAACATATGTCAGTAACCTAAATAGAGCTCCTATTATAGTAAAGAAGACCGTTTCCTTATGCTACCACGTTATCTATTTGGACAGCTTCTCATTATTACACATAATACGCAGCATTTCTATAGCTCCGTTTCACAAATCAGTTTGTTACAGCTAAATAATGTTATTCTAAATTAACGTCCACTTGGGCTGGGATGATGGCGATTGATTTGTAGGGCGCTCACACATGAAAGTTGCTTTGAAATATGCCATTTGCCACAAGCCCATATGACTTATCCTTTTGCATGGACTTGGTATTAGCTCACTACCTTCAATGATAATACCTCAGCTCAGCTCACGGTAACCGTTACCATGGAAGCGGACTTAATGAATTGATTTGTAGATTTCAAATCCGTACATCATAAGCTTACCCACCACTTAAAAAACACGATAGAGGTTATTTGCTTTTCCAAATTTGCATCTCGTTTCAAATTGCTTTTGTGTAAAATAACATTGCACCATCTAAGACAGTAACTTCTGTGGCATTAGGTTTCTTATCCGGCAATCTAAGAGTACATTTGAGTAGTTAAGCTAGTGGCTTTAACCACTGAGTATTCCATTCGACCATTACCCGGCGCGTTAGCGTTGCCGATCATCGTCGTTGTGACAACACTTTCATTTAAAGATATTTTAGTGATATCTCATAGGGCAAAAGGCATATATAAATATATAAGTCCCTTCGATTGAATATTTCGTGTGCCAAGAAGTGCATGATATCGGAGAGCAATTGGTTGCGTACACTTATACCATGATAGTATAGAGTGTCATAACACTTCATAATTGTATTTACGCCTATGTTAATTTGCAGAAAACAAGTTCACTTGACAACGATGATTCACATACATTTAAGGGACCCTCAGTAGTCTATGTCGGGTAGCACATTGGGATGGCGCTTTACTACTACTTTTTTTTGAAAACATACATCATAAGTTATATGCTCGAAATGTGGCTCTTTCGATGGTTGCGAGGGATTCCAACAAAGATTCTTTATACTCCTTCCGAACTTTGACGAACAACTTCGGCCTATCGTGGGATTTGTTGGGCATTCACCCAACACGAAGAGATTGAGGCTATATTCATGCCGCCAGCGACGCATCAGTGATTACTGCATAATTTACATGGCATACGCCGAATGTACCGAGTGCTGGTAAGGTTTACCTAGTAATATGCACAGTTCCCGGCAGGAATAGCATGCAATTATAGGTAACAGAAAGAGCAATTTCTGTCCATTAAAGCCCGAGCAATTCCATTCGTCAGTTTTATTAAATGCTATAATCTTGTTGGGCATTTAGAGAGCTACGAAATAAGATAAAATCAAACATCACCTTGCTAACTCTGGTACTATTGCAACGGGATGGATGAGAGGAAGAAAGTTATATGGGCTGAACGCGATGCCGTTGCGTCCCTCAGTCAGAGTCGCAATATTACGTCAATTAAAACCTGTCCAATATTTGCGATGGAATGCATTTTCAAGCAAACATTTGGGAAACGTCTTGCGGACAGAAATATTGATTATTGAGCACAAGAAGAATCCACGTGAATTGCAAAATAAAATCAGGCGATTTGGGGTCACCTTTACCTGTTACACAAGTCACAGTTAAATATGTTTTGAAAGGTTCGTGGCTGTGTTGCTGTGTTTGCAGCTTCCTTCTGTTCAAATACACCGAATGATCGCAGCTGATACTCACCGCAAATCGCATCAACGGCCCAGAGCGGCATGATAAGAAAGCTTATGACATATACTTCAATAGAAGTGACGTCATTTAAACAAATGACAGCATGTAGTATGTTTTATCACTTCATAACCCGGTAAACAAGGTAGCGTACACAATTATTGATCTCGGTAAAACGGGAAAAGTGAATGATATTAGCTGTCAAGCACGCAATTTTTACATATTCATGGATCCATATGTATAATATGTTAAAGTGCTATGCGAGGACACAAATAATACGGCGTATGTAAATTGACAGTCTTGTTTTGCGCTAAAAATGTGACTCAATATCACCTAGCTTCCTAGTCGGTAATCAATAGACCACGCCAGACGTTCTAAACATAGTATCATAAGCACAGAGAGCTTCCATTATTGGCACGGCTAATGATTGCTGTTGTTTAGTAGAAGGTGTACAATGCATCGCCTAGTTTTTCAATGACCAGATCGCGTGGCATTTCAAGGACACATATAGCTGTGACACGCCGCGCATAAGGCTCACACATCGTTAATGAACACATCTGGGAGCAGAAAAAACCCATCCATGATAAGTGGGTTATTTATTGTGAGTCGCAATCTAACAATGCTAGTGACTGGATCGAATACATTCATACTTGCATAGAGAAGGTACATATAACGTGGGAGATAATATATATTTCATTCCTAATTATTGGTGCACATTGGCGGTTTTGCACGCCACAAATATACGAATATGATCTGCAAGATATTATGGGGAAATTTCTTCATTGGGGTGTAACCGATTTAGATTGACTCATTTGACCGATATCTGAGATTATATATCAATTAACGCTTCATTTCTGGGAGCACCGAATAGACTAATTTGTTTTATTTTCGTTATTTTTGGGAACAATTATCGCCACCTGAAAGATGATCACAAAGACTCGGATATTATTTTTTTTCAGACTTGCCTTGTTGTGACTGGTAAGTAGAACCAACGTTGCTGTCATCACACTTTAGTTGAAGAAGAATGCGATCAATGCACTTGACTGTCAACTTTTCCTTTATGCCGCATGTGCCATTATGCTGCATATGCGCTGAAATGAGAACGACAAATGAATGGCCTGCGCGTGAAGCCAACTAACTGCCCACGACTTCCGACAGCGGATTGCACTGATGTGAATGGGGTTGGCATTGATAATGTGTTTCTCCAAATAACCACAACGAATGATGTAAAGTCGCCCACGCGATCAGTTTGGCCTGTAATCAAACACAAGTAAGAAATGGGTTCGAGTAGAGTTGACAATGTCTTTGTCCGTCCAGGCAGCACTGACGGCATAGACATTACACGGTTTAACATAACCAACGATGCCTACCATCGCTGCATTATCCTGCATCAATCAATATAGAACCAGCTACGTAAGTTCTACATTTAAGTTTGAGTGTAGTACACAAGTGTAATACTTAGCTCGAAGAGCTGCGGTAATAAAGAAAATCAAGCTATGTTTAATTTTACATGTTATCGCATGGCTACCTTCCTCCCAGCCAGCCAGAGCTCATGAAAAACCTTGGTCTCTTTCTTTTATAAACGGCTTGCCGTGCAATAGCTGAGACTGTGACTCAATATCACCTAAATTCCTAGTCCCTCACCGAGCAGCGAAGGTTTAACATGGCTTGAACATGGTGGCACCTGATCTCAAGCTCAGATTACAAATGTCATGGCACGGGTTCTCTTTAAAGTGTTTTGCTTGTTAACCGTTACTCCGGGGCGTGTTCCTCATCGAGAAGTTTCGCGCTGAGCTAATTCGGTTGGAATGTTCTCGGGAAATAACCCTTCATATTTTTGAAGGTTACTTTGTGGCACTACAAATAATGTATATATATATATATATAAATATATATATATATAAATATATATATATATATATATATATTTATATATATATATGTATCCATATATATATATATATAAACGAAATATATATATATATAAATATATATATATATAAATATATATATATATAAATAAAATAAATATATATATATATAAGAATACATATATATATGTATACATTAATATATATATATATAGATATTTATATATATATATACATATAAATATGCATATATTTATAAATGTATATATATATATGCTGTTCTTGTCAATCTAATATATATATATATATATATATATATTTGCATAATATATATTTGCATATATATATATATATATATATATATATATATATATATATATATATATATATATATATATATATATATATATATATATATATGCTACCATATATATATAGTGACGATTACAACTATTCGTTGACTTCAACCATTCGTGGACAAACTTTGTAAGTACTTTTTTGCTGTCAATAATTATTAATGAGGCATATATTGACTCATGTAATGAAAAGGTTTGATGCAAATACAAAATGTTTTTCCCTTTTTTACCCCATATATACTTTTGGTCCTCTAAAGGTCGTCCAGGAATGGTCAAGATACTTATTTATACGCCCAAATCCAACCTTTTGTGCCCATATATTTTTTAGTATACTTGCGGAATACCGATATTTTGTAATCATTGTCATCTATCATGGATCAAAAAAATAATATCTGTTATAGATGTGATCATTATGAACGATTGGCCTAGTTTTCGGTAGTAAAATTTTAAAATTAATCAAACGTTCTAATACTTCAAATATACATATTCATTAATCATATTTAAACATTATTTCGACCTTTTGGGTCAAAGTATATATGGCTATAGAGAAGAAATTGACGTTTTCGTCTTAAGTCAACGAATGGTTGGTTAGTAAAATTTTATTTGCTATAATATTTAAAATTCAATGAAATCATTCGTGATAGGTTATTTTCGTACGTTTCTAAGACTAGACGACCATATTAAAATGATCAAATAACAATATTTTCAAACATTTTGAACGAAAATGTGCCTTGACTTTATGTGGACATAGCGGTATATCCTTTCGACCCAAGTGTACGAAAGGTTGGCGGTTTGTTTACAAAAGTCGCGTTGTTGCTAATATATATATATATATATATATATATATATATATATATATATATATATATATATATATATATATATATATATATATATATATATATATATATATACTATATATATATATATATATATATATGATGTGTGTCGCAATCTGTGGTGTGGGATGTGCGACACGCGCTTGAGGATGTTGATTAAAGAACACGAACTTCAGGCGTAGGGTTTAGAAGAAACTTAGAACTTATTGATAACTATGACTTTAGAATTTAATATGGAACTTTGCCTAAAAGATGGAGAGAGAAGTGTCGAGCTCGGAGGCCAGGGTAGGACTGAATTTTAAAGGTTAAAACGATTCCCTCAACGACTCAGGCACGCTATCCCAATTCTCATTGGACATGCCGTAGCCTGGTCAGTGGACTGGGGGATGGGCGTGGAGAAATATGGGGTATGAATGAGCAGAGGGGGTGAGGTGACATCGAAGGTCACTCGTCTCATGACTGAGAGGGGCCCGTTATGACGATGGACTCTCTCTGGCATAATCTCTACTCTCAACAATATATATATATATATATATATAAATATATATATATATATCTCTATATATATATATATATCTCTATATATATATAAATATATATATATATATATATATATATATATATATATATATATATTATGCAATCTGAGCAGGTATTGAGCTGGATGACCCAGGCCAATGCTGGCTCTCCAAATAAAATGGCGCCTATAACAATTTGCCTTGCACCTCTCATTTACTTTTAGATAATTTTTACATACTCATCATATTACTTTTTATATCATACCTTTCGTATATATATTACCAAAGCGTAGAAAACATATTAGATGTGCCTCAATGCTTGGCAAGTGCTGCATTATTAACTGACTCGACGTACAAATATTCAGTCAAATAAAAACATACATGCTCGTGTTATATACACATGGTCATTATCATAAGTACTGGAATATTGCATCCGTACGATTCATCAAAGGTCCTATATACCACACGAAAATAATTGACACGCAATAGTTGCTTCGAGAGGAGATCTGTGTGAAAAAACCTAGCATAACTATCATGACTTTCAAATATAGGCACATTGAAACGTGGAAAACAATTGGACTATGGTTAAGATATCTGCTCGTGAATGTGAATAGCCTAACTGTTGTATAGACTATCACATTTGCATCGTCAGTAACTTTGCAGATTTGGTCATCTCAGAAGGAAATGACTGTCAGCCGCTCAATATAATGTCTCTTCATAAGAAGGGGTTTCATTCGTTTTCACCCTTAATTGACTGCGTGTTTGCTTGTGTTTTATCGTATTGTTCCACAAATCATTCAATCAAATTATATGCGTGCTGCACGCGAGAGACAAAATACATGATGTAATTTATATTCGGGGACCGCAGCCAACTGATATTGCAAACCTCTCTGTGAGTTTTTATAGAAAATAACGCCGTCTCTTCCAACCATGCCGCAAATTGTTTGAAAGAGATCAGTGATCTATAACGCTTAGCGTAATACAACGGCAAGGAATTTGCAAATTACTGAAAGGAAGTCAGCTTTACTACCGCAAAATAACATTTATACATGCTGTGGATTAATAAGCATGGAATTTAAGTTAAAACACTGAGAAACATTATAAGTTTATTTAAAACTATTTATCGGAATATCTTTTTTTAGCCACTTCGGCAAACCATGAATCATGTACACTGACTGTCGAATTGCAGCATCTGGGTATAACAACACACTGATGCATTTTGTACCGTTACAATCGCTCCGCGAATGTCACTCTGACTCAAGGCATTGGTGTCATTGTGTCGTTGCATGTAAGTGCAATCAGGCATGATTGAGCAATAGTTGTGCTATGACCCCAGTATATAAAGCAGAATGTGCTATCAAAGTACATTACACCTAAAACATGTTCCACTTGGAGAAATATGATGACATATGCTTTCAGTTGCATCATGGCTACACACGCACTACTAGTAGATGTATGTTGTCACCAAAAAAATGATGGTACATGGCGTCAAAATATGACGGATACGAACAAGAATGCATCAACGACATAATGCTGTGACTGTTGGGAATTTTGCTGTTTTTACAATATATACATAACTTCCTACCGCACATTGGAAAGTGCTTTAGTATATGTCCCAAGCAATTACTAAGCTAAGCGTTGAAAATACCGTACTCTTAAAGTATCCAGTTACTTGATGCTATTATAACATTATTTTTAAGGAGGCCACCAACTTCTGCATTCAATTGCGAAACTATGTGGGGAATTGCTGTTTATTTGGACCAAACCAAGAGCACTGATGTGTAACCCGTAGGTATTTAACGCATATTAAGAAAAGTGCGGTTAGTTATGCACATAAATAACAACAATATCCATATTTAATTAGTCATACTAGGTAACCTCCACCAAGATGAGAATTTATTAAGGGACGAACGAATGCAGTAGGATTGTCCATATACATTGGTCCGGGATGCCAAAGGCGCCTCCCAGCTCTTAAACTCTCAGAATTGTGCTAATTCCCTTTGCCAGCGTTTTTATGCCAAACCATAAAGGCGGTTTTGCAAACTCACCCAAATAAATTCACACTGGCTAAATTGCTGCTATGAGCAAAGGATATATATTAACAGATGTAATAAGCTCACTCACATCGGATAAGTTGGTTGATTTTGCAATTTTGACATCAAATTTTTTCTCCTTAGTAATACTACCATGGATTCTGAATTCGGGTATTCAATAAATCATGACTTGAACGTTGCTCTGTTAGATTCCTAAATATTATCGTTTTACATGCTTTACACTGAACTTGGTCTATTCGACGTATCATCGACAAACTATCATGATTATACTATTGAAACATCTCCATCTCTGTCGTCAATCCTTCCCTAAAAAGATGTTATTAACATTCGATATATGTCAGAATGTGAGCACCCTGAAGCGTATGTCAACGAGATCAAACTGTCAATTACTTAACTCGGCCTTACCATTTGCTTTCCTCGAAGGTGTCACGTTACAAAACGTTGGTTTAACCGTACGCTACACCGGAGGCATCAGCTGATGTTTGGCATTGTATGGCAATATTAATGACATTATGCGGGCATAAAATTATGAAAAATAAACAAGTAAAATTTGGGACCTTAAGGGAATTGGGGTGGCTTAGGATCAAAATTTCTTGGTGACATCATCGGTCATTTGTTTCCAAAATGTGCTGTTACTTTCGGCTTAGAATACTAATGTAAATGGTTTCGGTTGTTATCCATCGTAAACAACTTCCTCAATAATCAAACCCTTCAAACCCGCTTATGTGTGCAAATGCATCTAGCTTTTTTATCATTTATAATTGCACGTGAACAAGGGTCATTACACGGCAGCAAGGCAGTTTGTCAATAATTAACTTAAAGATCGGAAAGTTTATAATCCAAAAACACAAAAATCGAATCGCTTCATATGCCTCCTTGAATATGCGCTACAAAATCCTTATGTCATAACCTATGTTCTTAATGGTATATTGGAAAGAAACTCACATATTTAGACCAACGCTGCCGTGGCACCTAGGAACAAACATTCGGTTACCTGCTGCTTAATCCCACTTCAAACGCAGTTTTTAATGCGTATAATAACAGTTGAAACTTTCTAAAACTCCGTGCTGCTGCAGAACTACGCATTTGTGACTGCAAGAAACAGGTTAACTAATATTCTCGTCAAAGGAAAGGAAGACAGACAAATGCAGACGAAATGGTTAATGTTTGCGAATGCAATTCTTTTATGGCTGAATATAAAGAAATGTGCAAAAACGAAATCGCATCGGTTAACCAAGGACAGACCTTTGCTGCACTGAGACTTATCATTCTGTTTATAAGTACAATTTACACACAATGATTGACACATTTTGCTTGGCTTAGGGTAAACATATCAATAGCTTTAGCAGGTAGACTTGCATGCTGCAATCGATGATTGCGTTAGCAGATTCAGATTATATTGTACAAGCAGGAAACACCATTGGTGCTATCATGTACTAACATTCGCACCGACATAAGGTGAATGACGCATCTGCATGTCTCATTATTTGTTGACACAATCGTGTATCATCTGTGAGTCAAAGTTAAAAATGATCGATGGCACTGGTATCGTTTGCAAAGTAAGCACATAAAGCAAAGGGCAATCTAAATGGCATGAAATGATAACACTAATGTTGAAACGCCTTATGTGATGCCATGTTTTATTCGTCAGTGTAAATGAAGATAAAGCCAACACTGCAGAGCTGGTATAATTCAGTGAATCAAGTATTCAATGTTGACAGAAAAAGCATGTTTTCCCGTGAATACCTGCGCTTCCACATCACACCACTCCCTGGCACAAGTCCAAATAAAATACGCTCTGGATTGTGTCCTAATTCAATGCGTATATATTCTGAGTACCACGCATAAATGGTGACACGTGAACACAATAATGGATTGTCATCATGTGTTTTCACGTAACAAATTTGCCTTTACGACCTGACTCATATAGCCTACGGTATTAATCAGTATCAAGCAGCTTTATTTGATTTGATGACACCTTGTATTAAATTTAATGTCAGACCGCAATTACTCGTAAATGAAAAACATCAATATTCCATGACCCGACTGAGGAGTCCCAAGCCTTAATACTCTGAATTGGGTACCTAATCTACTTTCTTTTAGGTCTCGCTTGTAAGCAAGTAAACGTTTCTGTCCATATGTAGCCGCCATATATCAACGCAGTGGCGCAGTTTTCTTGCTATAAGCAGAAAATCGTCCAACGCTACGAATATGCGCCACTTACAGTGAATATACGCTAGAAATCCAATAGGTTATGTAAAATTATCATTAACCATTATTTACCGACTATAGGCAATAGCCACCGCATCTACCCGTAAGGACTTGAATTTTCGCTTGACTAATTAGCTTTTTGCAGTATAATGTATTAAAATGGCGACATGGATATTACTGTACGTAGCCGTGGATTGAATGTGATTTGTCGTCAAAGTCCCAAGTAGAGCCTACGTCCAATTAAGCTCATCAAGAAGCTTGACACATCGTAGGGATATTTCATACAGTCATGATCGATGAAAACTGTCCACGGCAATTATCTTGGTACGTTAACATTTGGCATAGGGCAAAATAACTCGGACACCAGCCGACAGCCAAGCTGTGGTAGCCGGTAATTATTCATTGACTATTTATAAAGTTGTGAACAGACCAGTATCACCAATTTATCACCAATGCTTCGGAAAATATGTGGCATGGTCACATATCATTCCACTACTGAGCCAGTGAGCTCATTAAAACCGTTACCACAGTGGGAGCCTATATTGACTATATAGAAAATAATAACGAACATTGAAAGCCACACTATAAGGTATATAACAACGTAATTCGATGGAATTTCATAACTTAATAACCCGTCTTACTTTTGCAGGTCACTTCATGGCGCTGCAAACGGTCAACATCATGTTAACCATCAATGCTCGCGGCAAAGTTAAGGCTTTTTGTCATATTTTCCATGAACTACGTTTTTAACACTTATTGTCATTGTGCCAAGGTGTATGTATGTTCGTTGCATCAATATGGAATCCTATTAACAGATCTGCAAATATGCTATTTGCTGTGAAATTATTAACATGTATGGCACGGCACTAGAGGAGTACTTGTAAGCCTCATTGCGGTACTAAATTTATGTGACCCTTGTAAGTTCTAGCGAGGAACCAATACGTATCTATGATTTATGGTGATATCGTGTCACTACCGCAAAACCGTCATCAAATCATGCACTAAATTCAACGCTACATATACTCCAGTCATGTCGCGGTTATATGGAAAGCTATTACTGATATGTTCCGGCAACATCTGAAAGAGAGAAGAATATAGCATCTCGCCTCTCTATAAGGTTTATGGAGGATAATTGTTTTATATCGAAGCACAGGGCAATATTGTAAACTTTGTTGATAGATCAAAGTCATTTAATAATTGATACAACAATCGTTACATTAGAAATTCTCTTTTGAACAATCGACCCATGTCAATAAAGAGTGACCATCGACGAGTTTAGGCCATTAATATTACACAGCTAACGAAAATATAGGTTCCAACTACCACATGGGGTGTATGTAATGGATTCGTGCAACGTATAGACAATATGTCATAACTTTAGGTTGAACTGTTATATTAAAGATATAACAGTTATAGTGAAAGTATCGGGATAAACTGTAGCTCAATGGGTTTGACTAAAAATGACATCATGATACGGCGATGCTTAATTAATAAACATATATAAATAAATTCGACCTGACCGTGAACTGTTGTAACTTATTATTTTTGGTCACTTCTGAGGTGAGACAAGGAACCTACCTCGCTACTTCCTACAAAAACTCATCCATTAGATTTTCACGTCTGCAATTGCCTACCTCACAGTCCCATTCTATTTTCCACGTAAAGAAGCAGATTGTGCTAAACAGGGAATGTGACGCTAGTAATACCAGACATGCCACGCATATGACGATTAAGACGACTTTTTACAGCACACTGAGCAACGATGTACGGTTTGTAATGCAGCGTTCTTATATTGTGGCAAGCAATATGAATTTTAAAAACCCGTTTCGAGTTCAAGTTTTGCCCTATCCACCCAAGACCTACAGCTGGATAATTCGCCATCAACTCGTCAGATGTTCTCACCCCATTATTTAAGTCTTGAATCCTATTAATGATTACGTAAATGGGATTCCTAAATAATGCTCTAGTGAAGCTAATGTACATTTCTTTGTGACTGTTGCTCGATAAGAAATGTGTGTTAATATGTGCATTGGAACATAATATCGGAACGCAATAAGCCATCCTGTCAAAAAACAATATCTACCGCAACTTTTAGTGATTGCCTGTTTTGTCGCTTGATTAATGCATTCGTGGAATATATGACTTGAACACGTCTAATCCGGTGTCAGGGCGTATGCTATAATCTGTTATACAGAAATGCAAGAGCCCTTCGACCTTGCAACAGACCAATATAAAAATAACGACTGACAGCACTTTACTACACTCCACACTTTTCGACATGTTCACTCTTAAAGACAATACTCAAGTCTATAATTATACATTTTTGCAATTATTTCGGGATTTAGCTTCGTCTGTCCCTTTGACGTTGCCGTTATCGGACTTGTGTAGGCTAATGCACTTTTGGAGAGCTGGGGGTCGGACTTTGAAGCTTCTAAATGCTGGAGATAGATAGTTCACCTACATATCAACAGCAATAATCTGCGTTGCATAATTATCCTACCACGCCTCGTGATTATTACAGTTATCAATATTTTAAAATAAATGCATATGGAAAAATTACGTCATATTTGAAAGTGAGCAATTGACTCATTTAGTGTACTTGTAATATTTCCATATGCGATACCAAACAAATCAATAATCATGTTGTACCTATGAATGGTATCTTGACGTATCTCATAAGTGTTCCGATACAATTAAATTTATCACCAATATCGACACGTGACACATGCGGTTTTTATGTCTTATGTGACCTTACTGCATTCCGTGCTGTTTCTTCAAACACCTTATTAGGAAACTTACTGTCAACATGGCCACGCAATATATAATTGCAGCCTTGTATCTACTGTAGATTATCGGAGAGCCACAACATTCTATTGGACATTGTAACGGCATCCAAGCACAGTGAGCTCATGTGAACTTTTGTGTCATGTGGTCAATTATCAATGTGTCAGAATAATCACATTTCCACGGGATATATTGTACGACACAAATAGAAAACACAGATCCAATTCGGTTTAATTTCAGCGTAGAAAAATAAAATATAGCCCAAGGTACGTGACTTAATCATTGAGGTCTTATTTGCATGTGCTTGAGAGGTTGGGAAAGTAAGATAAGGTATTTGAGCGGATTTGTATCGGAACTTGAGACGTACGCAAAAGATTAACTTCAGACAACTATTGCAGAATAAGGACACCAAAACGTATTCAAACTGACGAGTCATATTGGCGCATTTCATGTTCTTTCTTATATTTAGTTAGTTGCTAGTCACAAGGTTGCAAAGCATATCAAAACCTGTAATTAACAGGGACATATCTATCATTCTGACTATTTTCACAGAGAGAGCATATCAGTTAATCATATTGCACTGCCCTCCAAGCAACCAAAGCTTCAATATAGACAAAACAACAAGCTATGCTTCCATTATCGCTCTCCTCTGTTCTAGGGGTCCTCGTCATCATTGCCACTTTAATTCGACGTTCTATCTCGGGTTGTGCCACGAACCATTCGGCGTCTTCTTTGGCTCGAATTGATAGCGAAGAAGTTTTTCACATCAACGTGCAAGATAATGCATAAAAACAATATGTAGCAAGACAAATTCTTGCGGCTTGCACAGCTAGTCACTGCTCGACAGCGC
This sequence comes from Urechis unicinctus, assembly GCA_034190875.2. Taxonomy (NCBI): domain Eukaryota; kingdom Metazoa; phylum Annelida; class Polychaeta; order Xenopneusta; family Urechidae; genus Urechis; species Urechis unicinctus. The sequence continues at coordinate 50,874,185 of CM067346.1, read as the reverse complement.
ACAGCCAGTAAACCACGCGACCTTTTGCCCAAGTAGCTTTTCATGCAAATATATTTCAAGCTCAGATACTTGCTGGTTGTCATCATTGACGAGTTTTATCTCATCGGTAATTGTCGAACTATGCGTGACGACTTTATTTGCTGTGGCATGGACAGCATTATACCACATTTTGTCACATTCACCAGACTGTGCGTCATACTTAATTGCATTCATCACAATGAAGCGTTTATATATTGTGTTAAACGAAAGACATATTAACTTAATTGCATGTTTTTTGCGCTTCGGTTTGATAACAAACGCATTGAAATACACTGAGATTAACTCGAGTCATCCTTTGACCTAATTACATGTTTTCTTAAATACTTTTCTATGCACAATGTACAAATTAGCATTAACAATGCCGTTACGCGAGACATGTTGTCCGCTGTGTTGTTTTAATAGCCTTCTTGAGTGATTTCCCAGAAATGATTTGTTGCTTCCAACTAGATAACAACATTCTTCAATCCAGACAAAATCAAACTTGAGGGCATAACAATATTGCAGCGGAAGTAAAAATACTTAATGACTTAATATATCAAATATGAAACATATTAGAAACAATGATAACAAAACGCTCATTGCAAGGGAGGATAATACCCACCAGCAATTGCTCTATCTGAGTAAATTCTCCTCCAGGATTGCACGGAATTAACGCCTCTTCGACCTTGTATTGTAACAAGAGGACTTATCTTGTATCATTAGTTGGCAAGATACCCACAAGACACTTATTGTCCTCTCCGAGTACACAAACTATCTCGTAGGCGTCTTGTGGACTAGGCTGTTCTGCAACTATGAATAATTAGTATGATCATGCGCAGGTGCAAAAAGACAATAAACTAAAATCAATGGAATCCTATTAGCCGTTAATCCGGGGTCTAGCAGACACCATGCTTGTTGCAATCAAAGATGATCGTTTGTGTCGTGGATATACCATTTAATATAACAACGTTGACAACAGATTCATCTTTTGCATTAAGGAAAACACTGTCATTAAGGTGGTATTGAATTGCAATGTGATATTGGATATTAGTTTGTTATTTGGTGACTGATTGGGGGGCTTTTGGATGACTCAAATTGTCATCCTGTCGCATTATAGAGCAAACACAATGTTAACCTCCCGATAGTATTGTGAGCGGAATTTGCAATAAATTTGTTTATGCGCGATTATCTTCTTTTCCGGCTCTCGGAAAGGAAAGCATTACACATGTCTACACTTTGAATAAAGATATACATTTTCAGCCTCTTGCAAATACCTTTCCATCTATTTACGAAGAGCGCTATTGCTCAGAGTACAATTGGTAAGAATTTGCGTCATGACTGGAAGAGACGGCGATATGTTCTATCAAAACAATCAGAAAGGTTTGTAATATCAGAGGGCTGCAGATCCCTTTCAGACATTAAATCATGTAATATTTGTCCCTTCGTGGCGAATAAAATTGGGTAGGTTGAATTGTGATACAATATGTTGATGCACGATCACGCAATCAATTAAGAGATGAAAACGTGTGAAAACCTACTGATCAAGCGGCATTATATGGAGCGGCTGACTTGCATTCTCTTGTGAGATGCACACATCTGCTATGTTCATGAAGAGGCAAATTTGATATTAAAGCTGCATTTAGGATTTAAACATTCAGCGGCAGATATCTTGATTATATTCCAATTATTTTCCATTCTGCATTGCTGCTGTATTTGATCAAACGTATAATGCTTAACGAACGTAATATTGGTACTGCACACTTATAGCTCATAATCTGTGTAAGAAGCAATCGATACTACAGTTGTGCGGGTTCTGATTTCCATAGAAATGGGTTAATCTTGGCCGAATAACACAATTACTGTATCATCTGTTAAGTGTTGTTGTTAAATAAAAAATATTACATCCAACAAAATTGATTCATATTTGATGCAGAACTGCAATATCAATATGTAATGACATTATTGAGTTAAACGTCATTTTTTACAAATAAAACGGTTTTGTGTTGGCAATTAGCAAGTGGTCTCAAAAAAGCATTGTATCGCTTGGTATTTTATCAGCGGTCAGATTCCCCGACTGTCAGTGGCATTTGTAAAACTTTTAATCATGCATTTATTTGCTCTGACAGTATGTTCTATCATGTGTGTGAGTTGTGGAAGCAAAAAATGAAATATTAATGTTTCCCCTTTATGATCACCATTTCAATATAAAACCGCCTAACCAAATTTACAACGGCATAGTTTTCCAACTCTTCGGTAGAACGCAACTTCCCCATCATAACACAATTGAAACCTACGCATAGAGGAACGGCTTACTGAATGCATAATAACAGCCCTATATTGCAATCTAGTTTTCCAGAAAAATGTAATCAAGCACCAGAAGAAACCTGCACTATTCATTGTAATCAGTGCACATATGTTACATAAACTCACGCAAATCAACTACGATGCCTTAAGAGACGGGCATTCTGTGGCCCATCCAGATGCCTGGCCATTCTCCTATATCCCTACTGTTGGCAGTTCAGCAATCAACGGCTTCTTTCACATGATCTCTTATAGCGGAAGGTATATCTAATGATGACAATTGAAATAAAATCATGCAGATCACCGATTTGTACCATTTCTCGGTCGTCTAGATTACCACAACGCACGAGTATTGATGCACGTTGTATCATTATGGGAGGATTCCTTAAAACGATAATTTCGTGTCACTCAGTTTCAGTGAATGGTTAGCAACAATTGACAACATATGGGAGCCTATGATAAATTGTGACCAACCATCCAGTGAATTATAACAATTTGTTCGCAATCGAATAATAAATCATATGCGTCGTTTACACACAAGTTCATAGTCAAATGTTCGTCATCAAATTCCGCTTGGTGCCGATTGAGTTTACCTTCTCAGCGATCTATGCTATTGGCCATATGACTTTATATATTAATGAAAGGTGCGCATCCGGGTAAACGGGTAAACTGTTTTAGGTGAACTGTAAAATCAGTCTGCGTTTGGTTGTTAATCACTAGACGCGCGTTATAGAACAATCTCCATTTCTTGGAACAAGCAAACGAGTCGGCTCGTATTGAGTTCAATAAAATCAGTGTGGTCAATTTAAGCCAATCACACGTAAGGCAGGGCTCGGGCAAACATGTTAGTCTTTGCAAATTGACAACCGTTCCAATTGCAATAAAACAGTGATGGCAAAAGGGGTTTGAGCGTGAGTAAGGAATCATTGATACCATGGTTTTCAACAAATATCATTTCAGTGCCAGATTATAACCTCAGAATGCAGTTGATTATGTTTAATAGATAGCCTTCTCCTCATCAATGACTAGGTTCTTCGATTGTCCTTAACACAACTGCCAGTATTGCTACTATGTTTCATTAAAGAATCGCTGATAATTTACAGTCTTAATGTACCATCGTTATTCACTGAAAATCAGTGAAACCCAACTTAAGCCTAGTGAAATGCCGTTTGAATCCGCATAGTAAGCGTGATAGGTGTAAGAAAGAGAGAGCAAGGCTGTGAAATTCGTTTTGAATCAATGCTTTTAGACCGAGTTGTTTAAATACAATACGCACGACTACCCGTTACTTACTTACACGATATATTACGAGCAAAAATTGCTCAGTTAAGACCCCGCTTGTATAAGTCAATATAAATTAGGGATCGAATCACTTATAACCTCCAGGGAAATATCGACATTTCGTGCATCTAATAGCATTATAATGTCTGAAGCAATGCTGGTATGATGTACAGCCAACAAGATTTAATCGTGTTTCTATATATATATAAGAGCTCGATTGGTTTTTAGTAAGCGGGACGGACTACGATATGTCCCAAGCTTTGGCGGAGAACAGAAAATCCCTGCATCAATACCTATTGTTCAATTCGCTGAGAGGACAGCTCGGGGTGCTTAGCATATCACATCAATATGCTGTAATTGAGAAACTTATCTATTCAGCAAACCGTATCGATAAAATTATATATACCGTAATAAAATCTTTCATGGTAACAATAGGTTTTCCAACAGCAACAACTTTTAACATTACAGGAGAATAAATGTGGACGCACTTGGCAAGAAAATATGTCCTTAATTCAAGTATTACCGCTTTATATGATCTTCTAATATCACACCCAGTATGCCGAGCGGTTTCCCAAAAGATGATAAGAGAAGATAAACGATTGTTTGTTCTCTCAACAGTGGTTCACGAGCCAAACATTGCACATTCTTTGTGTTATTCGATTGTCAGAGTGTATGCGGGGTGTAGGCACTTTGGTAATAAATTGCCCTTTCATGCTACCACCACATCAGATAACGGAAATTTATACATTGATAGATAAAGGGAATGAGATACCGAGAGGGAGATGGAGAGGGAGATAGAGGGGGGAGAGATAGAGAGAGATAATTGTAGATCGGACTCCGCTTGCTTGTGTTGTTTTATAACACGGTTCCCGAAAAAACGCTGCTACGTCGATAGTAAATGAATACTGGGCTACCTTAAATAATGGAAGAACTGCATCAGGAAACATGCCGTTATTTATGTTATGTATATATTCATTTATGTATGTATGTATGTATGTATGTATTTATGCATATATGTATTAATGTATGTATGTATGTATGTATGTATGTATGTATGTATGTATGTATGTATGTATGTATGTATGTATGTATGTATGTATGTATGTATGTATGTATGTGTATGTATGTATGTATGTATGTATGTATGTATGTATGTATGTATGTATGTATGTATGTATGTGTATGTATGTATGTATGTATGTATGTGTGTGTATGTATGTATGTATGTATGTCTGTATGTATGTATGTATGTATGTATGTATGTATGTATGTATGTATGTATGTATGTATGTATGTATATGTATGTATGTATGTATGTGTGTCTGTATGTATGTATGTATGTATGTATGTATGTATGTATGTATGTATGTATGTATGTATGTATGTATGTATGTATGTATGTATGTATGTATGTATGTATATGTATGTATGTATGTATGTATGTATGTATGTATGTATGTATGTATGTATGTATGTATGTATGTATGTATGTATGTATGTATGTATGTATGTATGTATGTATGTATGTATGTATGTATTTTATGTATTTATGTATGTGTATGTATGTGTACAGGTAGGTAAATATGCATGTATGTGTGCATGTATGCATGTATGAATTGTATGCATGCATGTATGCCTGTATGTTATATGTTTGTATGTACATATGTATGTATTTATGAATGTAAATAATTATGTATCTACGCATGCAATTATGTATTTACGCATGTACGTATGTATGTATGTATTTATGTATGTATGAATTCATATATGCATGTATGCATGTATGTATTCATGTATTTATGTATTCTGTCCACGGCAATTATGTTGGTACGTTAACATTTGGCATAGGGCAAAATAACTCGGACACCAGCCGACAGCCAAGCTGTGGTAGCCGGTAATTATTCATTGACTATTTATAAAGTTGAGAACAGACCAGTATCACCAATTTATCACCAATGCTTCGGAAAATATGTGGCATGGTCACATATCATTCCACTACTGAGCCAGTGAGCTCATTAAAACCGTTACCACAGTGGGAGCCTATATTGACTATATAGAAAATAAGAACGAACAATGAAAGCCACACTATATTTTAAGGTATATAACAACGTAATTCGATGGAATTTCATAACTTAATATCCCGTCGTACTTTTGCAGGTCACTTCATGGCGCTGCAAATGGTCAACATCATGTTAACCAACAATGCTCGCGGCTAAGTTTAAGCTTTTTGTCATATTTTCCATGAACTACGTTTTTTATCGCTTATTGTCTACATATACTCCAGTCATGTCGCGGTTATATAGAAAGCTATTACTGGTATGTTCCGGCAACATCTGACAGGCAAAAGAATATAGCATCTCGCCTCTCTATAAGGTTTATGGAGGATAATTGTTTTATTTCGAAGCACAGGGCAATATTGTAAACTTTGTTGATAGATCAAAGTCATTTAATAATTGATACAATCGTTACATTAGAAATTCTCTTTTGAACAATCGACCCATGTCAATAAAGAGTGACCATCGACGAGTTTAGGCCATTAATATTACACAGCTAACGAATATATAGGTGCCAACTACCACATGGGGTATATGTAATGGATTCGTGCAACGTAAAGACAATATGTCATGACTTTAGGTTGAACTGTTATATTAAAGATATAACAGTTATAGTGAAAGTATCGGGATAAACTGTAGCTCAATGGGTTTGACTAAAAATGACATCATGATACGGCGATGCTTAATTAATAAACATATATAAATAAATTCGACCTGACCGTGAACTGTTGTAACTTATTATTCTTGGTCACTTCTGAGGTGAGACAAGGAACCTACCTCGATACTTCCTACAAATACTCATCCATTAGATTTTCACGTCTGCAATTGCCTACCTCACAGTCCCATTCTATTTTCCACGTTAAAGAAGAAGCAGATTGTGCTAAACAGGGAATGTGACGCTAGTAATACCAGACATGCCACGCATATGACGATTAAGACGATATGTTGATGAGCCTATTCGATTTTTTACAGCACACTGAGCAACGAAATACATCGGCGATGTACGGTTTGTAATGCAGCGTTCTTATATTGTGGCAAGCAATATGAATTTTAAAAACCCGCCTCGAGTTAAAGTTATGCCCTATCCACCCAAGACCTACAGCTGGATAATTCGCAATCAACTCGTCAGATGTTCTCACCCCATTATTTAAGTCTTGAATCCTATTAATGATTACGTAAATGGGATTCCTAAATAATGCTCTAGTGAAGCTAATGTATATTTCTTTGTGACTGTTGCTCGATAAGAAATGTGTGTTAATATGTGCATTGGAACATAATATCGGAATGCAATAAGCCCTCCTGTCAAAAAACAATATCTACCGCAACTTTTAGTGATTGCCTCTTTTGTCGCTTGATTAATGCATTCGTGGAATATATGACTTGAACACGTCTAATCCGGTGTCAGGGCGTATGCTATAATCTGTTATACAGAAGTGCAAGAGCCCTTCGACCTTGCAACAGACCAATATAAAAATAACGACCGACAGCACTATACTACTCACCAAACTTTTCGACATGTTCTCTTTTAAAGACAATACTCAAGTCTATATTTATACATTTTTGCAATTATTTCGGGATTTAGCTTCGTCTGTCCCTTTGACGTTGCCGTTATCGGACTTGTGTAGGCTAATGCACTTTTGGAGAGCTGCGGTCAGACTTTAAAGCTTCTAAATGCTGGGGATAGATAGTCCACCTACATATCAACAGCAACAATCGGCGTTGCATAATAATACTACCACGCCTCATGATTACTACAGTTATCAATATTTTAAAATAAATGCATATGGAAAAATGACGTCATATTTGAAAGTGAGCAATTGACTCATTTAGTGTACTTGTAATATTTCCATATGCGATACCAAACAAATCAATAATCATGTTGTACCTATGAATGGTATCTTGACGTATCTCATAAGTGTTCCGATACAATTAAAATCATCACCAATATCGACACGTGACATGCGGTTTTTATGTCTAATGTGACCTGACTGCATTCCGTGCTGTTTCTTCAAACACCTTATTAGGAAACTTACTGTCAACATGGCCACGAAATATATAATTGCAGCCTTGTATCTACTGTAGATTATCGGAGAGCCACAACATTCTATAGGACCTTGTAGCAGCATCCAAGCACAGTGAGCTCATGTGAACTTTTGTGTCATGTGGTCAATTATCAATGTGTCAGAAAAATCACATTTCCACGGGATATATTGTACGACACAAATAGAAAACACAGATCCAATTCGGTTTAATTTCAGCGTAGAAAAATAAAATATAGCCCAAGGTACGTGACTTAACCATTGAGGTCGTATTTGCATGTGCTTGAGAGGTTGGGAAAGTAAGATAAGGTATTTGAGCGGATTTGTATCGGAACTTGAGACGTACGCAAAAGATTAACTTCAGAGAACTATTGCAGAATAAGGACGCCAAAACGTATTCAACTGACGAGTCATATTGGCGCATTTCATGTTCTTCCTTATATTTAGTAAGTTGCTAGTCACATGGTTGCAAAGCATATCAAAACCTGTAATTAACAGGGACATATCCATCATTCTGACTATTTCCACAGAGAGAGCATATCAGTTAATCATATTGCACTGCCCTCCAAGCAACCAAAGCTTCAATATAGACAAAACAACAAGCTATGCTTCCATTATCGCTCCCCTCTGTTCTAGGGGTCCTCGTCATCATTGCCACTTTAATTCGACGTTCTATCTCGGGTTGTGCCCCGAACCATTCGGCGTCTTCTTTGGCTCGAATTGATAGCGAAGAAGTTTTTCACATCAACGTGCAAGATAATGCATAAAAACAATATGTAGCAAGACAAATTCTTGCCGCTTGCACAGCTAGTCACTGCTCGACAGCGCACAGCCAGTAAACCACGCGACCTTTTGCCCAAGTAGCTTTTCATGCAAATATATTTCAAGCTCAGATACTTGCTGGTTCTCATCATTGACGAGTTTTATCTCGCCGATAATTGTCAAACTATGCGTGACGACTTAACTTGCTGTGGCATGGACAGCATTATACCACATTTTGCCACATTCACCAGACTGTGCGTCCTACTTAATTGCATTTATTACAATGAAGCGTTATTTATATATTGTGTTACGCGACAGGCATATTAACTTCATTGCATGTTTTTGCGCTTCGGTTTGATAACAAACGCATTGAAATACACTGAGATTAACTCGAGTCATCCTTTGACCTAATTACATGTTGTCTTAAATACTTTTCTATGCACAATGTACAAATTAGCATTAACAATGCCGTTACGCGAGACATGTTGTCTGCCTTATTGTTTTAATAGCCTTCTTATGTAATTTCCCAGAAATGATTTGTTGCTTCCAACTAGATAACAACATTCTTCAATCCAGACAAAATCAAACTTGAAGGCATAACAATATTGCAGCGGAAGTAAAAATACTTAATATATCAAATTTGAAACATATTAGAAACAATGATAACAAAACGCTCATTGCAAGGGAGGATAATACCCACCAGCAATTGCTCTATCTGAGTAAATTATCCTCCAGGATTGCACGGAATTAACGCCTCTTCGACCTTGTATTGTAACAAGAGGACTTACCTTGTATCATTAGTTGGCAAGATACCCACAAGACACTTATTGTCCTCTCCGAGTACACAAACTATCTCGTAGGCGTCTTGTGGCTGGGCTGTTCTGCAACTATGAATAATTAGTATGATCGTGCGCAGGTGCAAAAAGACAATAAACTAAAATCAACGGAATCCTATTAGCCGTTAATCCTGGGTCAAGCAGACACCATGCTTGAGTTATCAAAATTGTTGCAATCAAAGATGATCGTTTGTGTCGTGGATAGACCATTTGATATAACAACGTTGACAACAGATTCATCTTTTGCATTAAGGAAAACACTGTCATTAAGGTGGTATTGAATTGCAATGTGATATTGGATATTAGTTTGTTATTTGGTGACTGATTGGGGGCTTTTGGATGACTCAAATTGTCATCCTGTCGCATTATAGAGCAAACACAATGTTAACCTCCCGATAGTATTGTGAGCGGAATTTGCAATAAATTTGTTTATGCGAGATCATCTTCTTTTCCGCCTCTCGGAAAGGAAAGCATTACACATGTCTACACTTTGAATAAAGATATACCTTTTCAGCCTCTTGCAAATACCTTTCCATCTATTTACGAAGAGCGCTATTGCTCAGAGTACAATTGGTAAGAATTTGCGTCATGATTGGAAGAGACGGCGATATGTTCTATCAAAACAATCAGAAAGGTTTGTAATATCAGAGGGCTGCAGATCCCTTTCAGACACTAAATCATGTAATATTTGTCCCTTCGTGGTGAATAAAATTGGGTAGGTTGAATTGTGATACAATATGTTGATGCACGATCACGCAATCAATTAAGAGATGAAAACGTGTGAAAACCTACTGATCAAGCGGCATTATATGGAGCGGCTGACTTGCATTCTCTTGTGAGATGCACACATCTGCTATGTTCATGAAGAGGCAAATGTGATATTAAAGCTGCATTTAGGATTTAAACATTCAGCGGCAGATATCTTGATTATATTCCAATTATTTTCCATTCTGCATTGCTGCTGTATTTGATCAAACGTATAATGCTTAACGAACGTAATATTGGTACTGCACACTTATAGCTCATAATCTGTGTAAGAAGCAATCGATACTACAGTTGTGCGGGTTCTGATTTCCATAGAAATGGGTTAATCTTGGCCGAATAACACAATTACTGTATCATCTGTTAAGTGTTGTTGTTACATAAAAAATATTACATCCAACAAAATTGATTCATATTTGATGCAGAACTGCAATATCAATATGTAATGACATTATTGAGTTAAACGTCATTTTTACAAATAAAACGGTTTTGTGTTGGCAATTAGCAAGTGGTCTCAAAAAAGCATTGTATCACTTGGTATTTTATCAGCGGTCACATTCCCCGACTGTCAGTGGCATTTGTAAAACTTTTAATCATGCATTTATTTGCTCTGACAGTATGTTCTATCATGTGTGTGAGTTGTGGAAGCAAAAAATAGAATATTAATGTTTCCCCTTTATGATCATCAATTCAATATAAAACCGCCTAACCAAATTTACAACGGCATAGTTTTCCAACTCTTCGGTAGAACGCAACTTCCCCATCATAACACAATTGAAACCTACGCATAGAGGAACGGCTTACTGAATGCATAATTACAGCCCTATATTGCAATCTAGTTTTCCAGAAAAATGTAATCAAGCACCAGAAGAAACCTGCACTATTCATTGTAATCAGTGCACATATGTTACATAAACTCACGCAAATCAACTACGATGCCTTAAGAGACGGGCATTCTGTGGCCCATCCAGATGCCTGGCCATTCTTCTATATACCTACTGTTGGCAGGTCAGCAATCAACGGCTTCTTTCACATGTTCTCTTATAGCGGAAGATATATCTAATGATGACAATTGAAATAAAATCATGCAGATCACCGATTTGTACCATTCCTCGGTCGTCTAGATTACCACAACGCACGAGTATTGATGCACGTTGTATCATTATGGGAGGATTCCTTAAAACGATAATTTCGTGTCACTCAGTTTCAGTGAATGGTTAGCAACAATTGACAAAATATTGGAGCCTATGATAAATTGTGACCAACCATCCAGTGATTTATAACAATTTGTTCGCAATCGAATAATAAATCATATTCGTCGTTTACACACATGTTTACCTTCTCAACGATTTATGATATTGGCCATATGACTTTATATATTAATGAAAGGTGCGCATCCGGGTAAACGGTAAGGTACCTTGGCGCTCATTAGCATCGGCAGATAGGTGAACTGTAAAAACGGTCTGTGTTTGGTTGTTAATCACTAGACGCACGTTATAGAACAATCTCCATTTCTTGGAACGAGCAAACGAGTCGGCTCGTATTGAGTTCAATAAAATCAGTGTGGTCAATTTAAGCCAATCACACATAAGGCAGGGCTCGGGCAAACATGTTAGTCTTTGCAAATTGACAACCGTTCCAATTGCAATAAAACAGTGATGGCAAAAGGGGTTTGAGCGTGAGTAAGGAATCATTGATACCATGGTTTTCAACAAATATCATTTCAGTGCCAGATTATAACCTCAGAATGCAGTCGATAATGTTTAATAGATAGATTTCACCTCATCAATGACTAAGTTCTTCGATTGTCTTTAACACAACTGCCAGGATTGCTGCTATGCATCATTAAAGAATCGCTGATCATTTACAGTCTTAATGGACCATCGTTATTCACTGAATATCAGTGAAACCCAACTTAAGCCTAGTGAAATGCCGTTTGAATCCGCATAGTAAGCGTGATAGGTATAAAGAAGAGAGAGCAAGGCTTTGAAATTCGTTTTGAATCAATGCTTTTAGACCAAGTAGTTTAAATACAATACACACGACTACCCGTTACTTACTTTCACGATATATTACGAGCAAAAATTGTTCAGTTAAGACCCCGCTTGTATAAGTCAATATAAATTAGGGATCGAATCACTCATAACCTCCAGGGAAATATCGACATTTCGTGCATCTAATAGCATTATAATGTCTGAAGCAATGCTGGTATGATGTACAGCCAACAAGCTTTAATCGCGTTTCTATATATATATATAAGAGATCGATTGGTTTTGAATAAGCGGGACGGACTACGATATGTCCCAAGCTTTGGCGGAGAACAGAAAATCCCTGCATCAATACCTATTGTTCAATTCGATGAGAGGACAGCTCGGGGTGCTTAGCATATCACATCAATATGCTGTAATTGACAAACATATCTATTCAGCAAATCGTATCGATAAAGTTATATATACCGTAATAAAATCTTTCATGGTAACAATAGGTTTTCCAACAGCAACAACTTTTAACATTACAGCAGAATAAATGTGGACGCACTTGACAAGAAAATATGTCCTTAACTTGCTATTAATTCAAGTATTACCGCTTTATATGATCTTCTAATATCACACACAGTGTGCCGAGCGTTTTCCCGAAAGATGATAAGAGAAGATAAACGATTGTTTGCTCTCTCAACACTGGTTCACGAGCCGAACATCGCACATTCTTTGTGTTATTCGATTGTCAGAGTGTATGCGGGGTGTAGGCACTTTGGTAATAAATTGCCCTTCCATGGTACCACCATATCAGATAACGGAAATTTATGCATTGATAGATAGAGGGAATGAGATACCGAGAGGGAGATGGAGAGGGAGATAGAGGGGGGAGAGATAGAGAGAGATAATTGTAGATCGGACTCCGCTTGCTTGTATTGTTTTATAACACGGTTTCCGAAAAAATGCTGCTACGTCGATAATAAATGAATACTGGGCTACCTTTAATAATGGAAGAATTGCATCCAGAAACATGCGGTTAGTATGTTATTTATGTATATATGTTTAATGTATATATGTATGTATGTATGTATGTATGTATGTATGTATGTATGTATGTATGTATGTATGTATGTATGTATGTATGTATGTATGTATGTATGTATGTATGTATGTATGTATGTATGTATGTATGTATGTATGTATGTATGTATGTATGTATGTATGTATGTATGTATGTATGTATGTATGTATGTATGTATGTATGTATGTATGTATGTATGTATGTATGTATGTATGTATGTATGTATGTATTTATGTATGTATGTATGTATGTATGTATGTATGTATGTATGTATGTATGTATGTATGTATGTATGTATGTATGTATGTATGTATGTATGTATGTATGTATGTATGTATGTATGTATGTATGTATGTATGTATGTATGTATGTATGTATGTATGTATGTATGTATGTATGTATGTATGTATGTATGTATGCATGTGTATGTATGCATGTATGTATGTATGTATGTATGTATGTATGTATGTATGTATGTATGTATGTATGTATGTATGTATGTATGTATGTATGTATGTGTGTATGTATGTATGTATGTATGTATGTATGTATGTATGTATGTATGTATGTATGTATGTATGTATGTATGTATTTATGTATGCATGTGTATGTATGTGTACAGGTAGGTAATTATGCATCTATGTGTGCATGTATGCATGTATGAATTGTATGCATGCATGTATGCCTGTATGTTATATGTTTGTATGTACATATGTATGTATTTATGAATGTAAATAATTATGTATCTACGCATGCAATTATGTATTTACGCATGTACGTATGTATGTATGTATTTATGTATGTATGAATTCATATATGCATGTATGCATGTATGTATTCATGTATTTATGTATTCTGTCCACGGCAATTATGTTGGTACGTTAACATTTGGCATAGGGCAAAATAACTCGGACACCAGCCGACAGCCAAGCTGTGGTAGCCGGTAATTATTCATTGACTATTTATAAAGTTGAGAACAGACCAGTATCACCAATTTATCACCAATGCTTCGGAAAATATGTGGCATGGTCACATATCATTCCACTACTGAGCCAGTGAGCTCATTAAAACCGTTACCACAGTGGGAGCCTATATTGACTATATAGAAAATAAGAACGAACAATGAAAGCCACACTATATTTTAAGGTATATAACAACGTAATTCGATGGAATTTCATAACTTAATATCCCGTCGTACTTTTGCAGGTCACTTCATGGCGCTGCAAATGGTCAACATCATGTTAACCAACAATGCTCGCGGCTAAGTTTAAGCTTTTTGTCATATTTTCCATGAACTACGTTTTTATCGCTTATTGTCTACATATACTCCAGTCATGTCGCGGTTATATAGAAAGCTATTACTGGTATGTTCCGGCAACATCTGACAGGCAAAAGAATATAGCATCTCGCCTCTCTATAAGGTTTATGGAGGATAATTGTTTTATTTCGAAGCACAGGGCAATATTGTAAACTTTGTTGATAGATCAAAGTCATTTAATAATTGATACAATCGTTACATTAGAAATTCTCTTTTGAACAATCGACCCATGTCAATAAAGAGTGACCATCGACGAGTTTAGGCCATTAATATTACACAGCTAACGAATATATAGGTGCCAACTACCACATGGGGTATATGTAATGGATTCGTGCAACGTAAAGACAATATGTCATGACTTTAGGTTGAACTGTTATATTAAAGATATAACAGTTATAGTGAAAGTATCGGGATAAACTGTAGCTCAATGGGTTTGACTAAAAATGACATCATGATACGGCGATGCTTAATTAATAAACATATATAAATAAATTCGACCTGACCGTGAACTGTTGTAACTTATTATTCTTGGTCACTTCTGAGGTGAGACAAGGAACCTACCTCGATACTTCCTACAAATACTCATCCATTAGATTTTCACGTCTGCAATTGCCTACCTCACAGTCCCATTCTATTTTCCACGTAAAGAAGCAGATTGTGCTAAACAGGGAATGTGACGCTAGTAATACCAGACATGCCACGCATATGACGATTAAGACGATATGTTGATGAGCCTATTCGATTTTTTACAGCACACTGAGCAACGAAATACATCGGCGATGTACGGTTTGTAATGCAGCGTTCTTATATTGTGGCAAGCAATATGAATTTTAAAAACCCGCCTCGAGTTAAAGTTATGCCCTATCCACCCAAGACCTACAGCTGGATAATTCGCAATCAACTCGTCAGATGTTCTCACCCCATTATTTAAGTCTTGAATCCTATTAATGATTACGTAAATGGGATTCCTAAATAATGCTCTAGTGAAGCTAATGTATATTTCTTTGTGACTGTTGCTCGATAAGAAATGTGTGTTAATATGTGCATTGGAACATAATATCGGAATGCAATAAGCCCTCCTGTCAAAAACAATATCTACCGCAACTTTTAGTGATTGCCTCTTTTGTCGCTTGATTAATGCATTCGTGGAATATATGACTTGAACACGTCTAATCCGGTGTCAGGGCGTATGCTATAATCTGTTATACAGAAGTGCAAGAGCCCTTCGACCTTGCAACAGACCAATATAAAAATAACGACCGACAGCACTATACTACTCACCAAACTTTTCGACATGTTCTCTTTTAAAGACAATACTCAAGTCTATATTTATACATTTTTTGCAATTATTTCGGGATTTAGCTTCGTCTGTCCCTTTGACGTTGCCGTTATCGGACTTGTGTAGGCTAATGCACTTTTGGAGAGCTGCGGTCAGACTTTAAAGCTTCTAAATGCTGGGGATAGATAGTCCACCTACATATCAACAGCAACAATCGGCGTTGCATAATAATACTACCACGCCTCATGATTACTACAGTTATCAATATTTTAAAATAAATGCATATGGAAAAATGACGTCATATTTGAAAGTGAGCAATTGACTCATTTAGTGTACTTGTAATATTTCCATATGCGATACCAAACAAATCAATAATCATGTTGTACCTATGAATGGTATCTTGACGTATCTCATAAGTGTTCCGATACAATTAAAATCATCACCAATATCGACACGTGACATGCGGTTTTTATGTCTAATGTGACCTGACTGCATTCCGTGCTGTTTCTTCAAACACCTTATTAGGAAACTTACTGTCAACATGGCCACGAAATATATAATTGCAGCCTTGTATCTACTGTAGATTATCGGAGAGCCACAACATTCTATAGGACCTTGTAGCAGCATCCAAGCACAGTGAGCTCATGTGAACTTTTGTGTCATGTGGTCAATTATCAATGTGTCAGAAAAATCACATTTCCACGGGATATATTGTACGACACAAATAGAAAACACAGATCCAATTCGGTTTAATTTCAGCGTAGAAAAATAAAATATAGCCCAAGGTACGTGACTTAACCATTGAGGTCGTATTTGCATGTGCTTGAGAGGTTGGGAAAGTAAGATAAGGTATTTGAGCGGATTTGTATCGGAACTTGAGACGTACGCAAAAGATTAACTTCAGAGAACTATTGCAGAATAAGGACGCCAAAACGTATTCAACTGACGAGTCATATTGGCGCATTTCATGTTCTTCCTTATATTTAGTAAGTTGCTAGTCACATGGTTGCAAAGCATATCAAAACCTGTAATTAACAGGGACATATCCATCATTCTGACTATTTCCACAGAGAGAGCATATCAGTTAATCATATTGCACTGCCCTCCAAGCAACCAAAGCTTCAATATAGACAAAACAACAAGCTATGCTTCCATTATCGCTCCCCTCTGTTCTAGGGGTCCTCGTCATCATTGCCACTTTAATTCGACGTTCTATCTCGGGTTGTGCCCCGAACCATTCGGCGTCTTCTTTGGCTCGAATTGATAGCGAAGAAGTTTTTCACATCAACGTGCAAGATAATGCATAAAAACAATATGTAGCAAGACAAATTCTTGCCGCTTGCACAGCTAGTCACTGCTCGACAGCGCACAGCCAGTAAACCACGCGACCTTTTGCCCAAGTAGCTTTTCATGCAAATATATTTCAAGCTCAGATACTTGCTGGTTCTCATCATTGACGAGTTTTATCTCGCCGATAATTGTCCAAACTATGCGTGACGACTTAACTTGCTGTGGCATGGACAGCATTATACCACATTTTGCCACATTCACCAGACTGTGCGTCCTACTTAATTGCATTTATTACAATGAAGCGTTATTTATATATTGTGTTAAGCGACAGGCATATTAACTTCATTGCATGTTTTTGCGCTTCGGTTTGATAACAAACGCATTGAAATACACTGAGATTAACTCGAGTCATCCTTTGACCTAATTACATGTTGTCTTAAATACTTTTCTATGCACAATGTACAAATTAGCATTAACAATGCCGTTACGCGAGACATGTTGTCTGCCTTATTGTTTTAATAGCCTTCTTATGTAATTTCCCAGAAATGATTTGTTGCTTCCAACTAGATAACAACATTCTTCAATCCAGACAAAATCAAACTTGAAGGCATAACAATATTGCAGCGGAAGTAAAAATACTTAATATATCAAATTTGAAACATATTAGAAACAATGATAACAAAACGCTCATTGCAAGGGAGGATAATACCCACCAGCAATTGCTCTATCTGAGTAAATTATCCTCCAGGATTGCACGGAATTAACGCCTCTTCGACCTTGTATTGTAACAAGAGGACTTACCTTGTATCATTAGTTGGCAAGATACCCACAAGACACTTATTGTCCTCTCCGAGTACACAAACTATCTCGTAGGCGTCTGTGGCTGGGCTGTTCTGCAACTATGAATAATTAGTATGATCGTGCGCAGGTGCAAAAAGACAATAAACTAAAATCAACGGAATCCTATTAGCCGTTAATCCTGGGTCAAGCAGACACCATGCTTGAGTTATCAAAATTGTTGCAATCAAAGATGATCGTTTGTGTCGTGGATAGACCATTTGATATAACAACGTTGACAACAGATTCATCTTTTGCATTAAGGAAAACACTGTCATTAAGGTGGTATTGAATTGCAATGTGATATTGGATATTAGTTTGTTATTTGGTGACTGATTGGGGGCTTTTGGATGACTCAAATTGTCATCCTGTCGCATTATAGAGCAAACACAATGTTAACCTCCCGATAGTATTGTGAGCGGAATTTGCAATAAATTTGTTTATGCGAGATCATCTTCTTTTCCGCCTCTCGGAAAGGAAAGCATTACACATGTCTACACTTTGAATAAAGATATACCTTTTCAGCCTCTTGCAAATACCTTTCCATCTATTTACGAAGAGCGCTATTGCTCAGAGTACAATTGGTAAGAATTTGCGTCATGATTGGAAGAGACGGCGATATGTTCTATCAAAACAATCAGAAAGGTTTGTAATATCAGAGGGCTGCAGATCCCTTGCAGACATTAAATCATGTAATATTTGTCCCTTCGTAGCAAATAAAATTGGGTAGGTTAACTTGTGATACAAGATGTTGAAGCACGATCACGCAATCAATTAAGAGATGAAAACGTGTGAAAACCTACTGATCAAGCGGCATAGTGTGGAGCGGCTGACTTGCATTCTCTTGTGAGATGCACACATTCGCTATGTTCATGAAGAGGCAAATGTAATATTAAAGCTGCATTTAGGATTTAAACATTCAGCGGCAGATATCTTGATTATATTCCAATTATTTTCCATTCTGCATTGCTGCTATATTTGATCAAACGTATAATGCTTAACGAACGTAATATTGGTACTGCACACTTATAGCTCATAATCTGTGTAAGAAGTTATCGATACTACAGTTGTGCGGGTTCTGATTTCCATAGAAATGGGTTAATCTTGGCCGAATAACACAATTACTGTATCATCTGTTAAGTGTTGTTGTTACATAAAAAATATTACATCCAACAAAATTGATTCATATTTGATGCAGAACTGCAATATCAATATGTAATGACATTATTGAGTTAAAAGTCATTTTTACAAATAAAACGGTTTTGTGTTGGCAATTAGCAAGTGGTCTCAAAAAAGAATTGTATCACTTTGTATTGTATCAGCGGTCACATTCCCCGACTGTCAGCGGAATTTGTAAAAATTTTAATTATGCATTTATTTGCTCTGACAGTATGTTCTATCATGTGTGTGAGTTGTGGAAGCAAAAAATAGAATATTAATGTTTCCCCTTTATGATCACCATTTCAACATAAAACCGCCTAACCAAATTTACAACGGCATAGTTTTCCAACTCTTCGGTAGAACGCAACTTCCCCATCATAATACAATTGAAACCTACGCATAGAGGAACGCTTACTGAATGCATAATTACAGCCCTATATTGCAATCTAGTTTTCCAGAAAAATGTAATCAAGCACCAGAAGAAACCTGCACAATTCATTGTAATCAGTGCACATATGATACATAAACTCACGCAAATTAACTACGATGCCTTAAGAGACGGGCATTCTGTGGCCCATCCAGATGCCTGGCCATTCTTCTATATACCTACTGTTGGCAGGTCAGCAATCAACGGCTTCTTTCATATGATCTCTTATAGCGGAAGATATATCTAATGATGACAATTGAAATAAAATCATGCAGATCACCGATTTGTACCATTCCTCGGTCGTCTAGATTACCACAACGCACGAGTATTGATGCACGTTGTATCATTATGGGAGGATTCCTTAAAACGATAATTTCGTGTCACTCAGTTTCAGTGAATGGTTAGCAACAATTGACAAAATATGGGAGCCTATGATAAATTGTGACCAACCATCCAGTGATTTATAACAATTTGTTCGCAATCGAATAATAAATCATATTCGTCGTTTACACACATGTTTACCTTCTCAACGATTTATGATATTGGCCATATGACTTTATATATTAATGAAAGGTGCGCATCCGGGTAAACGGTAAGGTACCTTGGCGCTCATTAGCATCGGCAGATAGGTGAACTGTAAAAACGGTCTGTGTTTGGTTGTTAATCACTAGACGCACGTTATAGAACAATCTCCATTTCTTGGAACGAGCAAACGAGTCGGCTCGTATTGAGTTCAATAAAATCAGTGTGGTCAATTTAAGCCAATCACACATAAGGCAGGGCTCGGGCAAACATGTTAGTCTTTGCAAATTGACAACCGTTCCAATTGCAATAAAACAGTGATGGCAAAAGGGGTTTGAGCGTGAGTAAGGAATCATTGATACCATGGTTTTCAACAAATATCATTTCAGTGCCAGATTATAACCTCAGAATGCAGTCGATAATGTTTAATAGATAGCTTTCACCTCATCAATGACTAAGTTCTTCGATTGTCTTTAACACAACTGCCAGGATTGCTGCTATGCATCATTAAAGAATCGCTGATCATTTACAGTCTTAATGGACCATCGTTATTCACTGAATATCAGTGAAACCCAACTTAAGCCTAGTGAAATGCCGTTTGAATCCGCATAGTAAGCGTGATAGGTATAAAGAAGAGAGAGCAAGGCTTTGAAATTCGTTTTGAATCAATGCTTTTAGACCAAGTTGTTTAAATACAATACACACGACTACCCGTTACTTACTTTCACGATATATTACGAGCAAAAATTGTTCAGTTAAGACCCCGCTTGTATAAGTCAATATAAATTAGGGATCGAATCACTCATAACCTCCAGGGAAATATCGACATTTCGTGCATCTAATAGCATTATAATGTCTGAAGCAATGCTGGTATGATGTACAGCCAACAAGCTTTAATCGCGTTTCTATGTATATACAAGAGATCGATTGGTTTTGAATAAGCGGGAAGCACTACGATATGTCCCAAGCTCTGGCGGAGAACAGAAAATCCCTGCATCAATACCTATTGTTTAATTCGATGAGAGGACAGCTCGGGGTGCTTAGCATATCACATCAATATGCTGTAATTGACAAACATATCTATTCAGCAAACCGTATCGATAAAATTATATATATCATAATACAATCTTTCATGGTAACAATAGGTTTTCTAACAGCAACAACTTTTAACATTACAGCAGAATAAATGTGGACGCACTTGACAAGAAAATATGTCCTTAACTTGCTATTAATTCAAGTATTACCGCTTTATATGATCTTCTAATATCACACCCAGTGTGCCGAGCGTTTTACCGAAAGATGATAAGAGAAGATAAACGATTATTTGCCCTCTCAACACTGGTTCACGAGCCAAACATTGCACATTCTTTGTGTTATTCGATTGTCAGAGTGAATGCGGGGTAGAGGCACTTTGGTAAAAAATTGCCCTTCCATGGTACCACCATATAAGATAACGGAAATTTATGCATTGATAGATAGAGGGAATGAGATACCGAGAGGGAGATGGAGAGGGAGATAGAGGGGGGAGAGATAGAGAGAGATAATTGTAGATCGGACTCCGCTTGCTTGTATTGTTTTATAACACAGTTCCCGAAAAAACGCTGCTACGTCGATAATAAATGAATACTGGCCTACCTTTAATAATGGAAGAATTGCATCCAGAAACATGCCGTTAGTATGTTATTTATGTATATATGTTTAATGTATGTATGTATGTATGTATGTATGTATGTATGTATGTATGTATGTATGTATGTATGTATGTATGTATGTATGTATGTATGTATGTATGTATGTATGTATGTATGTATGTATGTATGTATGTATGTATGTATGTATGTATGTATGTATGTATGTATGTATGTATGTATGTATGTATGTATGTATGTATGTATGTATGTATGTATGTATGTATGTATGTATGTATGTATGTATGTATGTATGTATGTCTGTATGTCTGTATGTATGTATGTATGTATGTATGTATGTATGTATGTATGTATGTCTGTATGTATGTCTGTATGTATGTATGTATGTATGTATGTCTGTATGTATGTATGTATGTATGTATTTATGTATGCATGTGTATGTATGTGCACAGGTAGGGTAAGTATGCCATCTATGTGTGCATGTATGCATGTATGAATTGTATGCATGCATGTATGCCTGCATGTTATATGTTTGTATGTACATATGTATGTATTTATGAATGTAAATAATTATGTATCTACGCATGCAATTATGTATTTACGCATGTACGTATGTATGTATGTATTTATGTATTTATGTATGTATGAATTCATATATGCATGTATGCATGTATGTATTCATGTATTTATGTATTCTGTCCATGGCAATTATGTTGGTACGTTAACATTTGGCATAGGGCAAAATAACTCGGACACCAGCCGACAGCCAAGCTGTGGTAGCCGGTGATTATTCATTGACTATTTATAAAGTTGTGAACAGACCAGTATCACCAATTTATCACCAATGCTTCGGAAAATATGTGGCATGGTCACATATCATTCCACTACTGAGCCAGTGAGCTCATTAAAACCGTTACCACAGTCGGAGCCTATATTGACTATATAGAAAATAAGAACGAACATTGAAAGCCACACTATATTTTAAGGTATATAACAACATAATTCGATGGAATTTCATAACTTAATATCCCGTCGTACTTTTGCAGGTCACTTCATGGCGCTGCAAATGGTCAACATCATGTTAACCAACAATGCTCGCGGCAAAGTTAAGGCTTTTTGTCATATTTTCCATGAACTACGTTTTTAACACTTAATGTCATTGTGCCAAGGTGTATGTATGTTCGATGCATCAATATGGAATCCTATCAACAGATCTGCAAATATGCTATTTGCTGTGAAATTATTAACATGTATGGCACGGCACTAGAGGAGTACTTGAAAGCCTCATTGCGGTACTAAATTTTTGTGACCCTTGTAAGTTCTAGCGAGGAACCAATACGTATCTATGATATATGGTGATATCGTGTCACTACCGCAAAACCGTCATCAAATCATGCACTAAATTCAACGCTACATATACTCCAGTCATGTCGCGGTTGTATGGAAAGCTATTACTGATATGTTCCGGCAACATCTGACAGACAGAAGAATATAGCATCTCGCCTCTCTATAAGGTTTATGGAGGATAATTGTTTTATATCGAAGCACAGGGCAATATTGTAAACTTTGTTGATAGATCAATCTCATTTAATAATTGATACAACAATCGTTACATTAGAAATTCTCTTTTGAACAATCGACCCATGTCAATAAAGAGTGACCATCGACGAGTTTAGGCCATTAATATTACACAGCTAACGAAAATATAGGTTCCAACTACCACATGGGGTGTATGTAACGGATTCGTGCAACGTATAGACAATATGTCATAACTTTAGGTTGAACTGTTATATTAAAGATATAACAGTTATAGTGAAAGTATCGGGATAAACTGTAGCTCAATGGGTTTGACTAAAAATGACATCATGATACGGCGATGCTTAATTAATAAACATATATAAATAAATTCGACCTGACCGTGAACTGTTGTAACTTATTATTCTTGGTCACTTCTGAGGTGAGACAGGGAACCTACCTCGCTACTTCCTACAAATACTCATCCATTAGATTTTCACGTCGGCAGTCCCATTCTATTTTCCACGTAAAGAAGCAGGTTGTGCTAAACAGGGAATGTGACGCTAGTAATACCAGACATGCCACGCATATGACGATTAAGACGATATTTTGATGAGCCTATTCGACTTTTTACAGCACACTGAGCCACGAAATACATCGGCGATGTACGGTTTGTAATGCAGCGTTCTTATATTGTGGCAATCAACTCGTCAGATGTTCTCACCCCGTTATTTAAGTCTTGAATCCTATTAATGATTACGTAAATGGGATTCCTAAATAATGCTCTAGTGAAGCAAATGTATATTTCTTTGTGACTGTTGCTCGATAAGAAATGTGTGTTAATATGTGCATTGGAACATAATATCGGAATGCAATAAGCCCTCCTGTCAAAAAAAAAAATATCTACCGCAACTTTTAGTGATTGCCTCTTTTGTCGCTTGATTAATGCATTCGTGGAATATATGACTTGAACACGTCTAATCCGGTGTCAGGGCGTATGCTATAATCTGTTATACAGAAGTGCAAGAGCCCTTCGACCTTGCAACAGACCAATATAAAAATAACGACCGACAGCACTATACTACTCACCAAACTTTTCGACATTTGTATGCATGTATATTTGTATGCATGTATATATATGCATGTATTCAAGTATATATTTGTGTGTGCATGCACTTATTTATGTATATGCGAGAGGATGTATGTATATATCTATTTATCTCTGTATGTATGTATGTATGTATGTATGTATATGTATGTATGTATGTATGTATGTATGTATGTATGTATGTATGTATGTATGTATGTATGTATGTATGTATGTATGTATGTATGTATGTATGTATGTATGTATGTATGTATGTATGTATGTATGTGTATGTATGTATGTGTATGTATGTATGTATGTATGTATGTATGTATGTATGTATGTATGTATGTATGTGTCTGTATGTATGTATGTATGTATGTATGTATGTATGTATGTATGTATGTATGTATGTATGTATGTATATGTGTATGTATATATGCATATATTCTTGCATGTATGTATGTATGTAGTGTGGATTTATGTATGTTTATACTTACAAACGTACGCTTTTTGGTAAGCATTCTTATATTTTTGAAAGTATTCTTTATTGCCTATCCAGATGCTACACACAAAATGAGCACCACAGTTCCGTTTGTTTCTATGATCTTCAATATTTTGAAAGTACAGAGATGATGCCGCCAGGGGTGTTCCGTCAGCTCGGTGTTGTTTGACTAATCAGCAAGTGTCATGAAATGACAAAGAGACCAGGTCCTTTGCAGTGAAGGACCTGGTCTTTTGGCCACAGTGTTACTGAGACCACGTACTGCCACGCAGTCCTGCACCTTATAGCCATTTTTGAATAAAGGATGAATTTTACTCCCGAAAGCTTTATGAAGAGTCCAGATTTTGGCAGAAGCAAACACATTCGTGTTTATTCCTCGCAGATTGTACCGACTGTTTTTATGGAAAAGCCTTATTATTTATTGATTTAGAGTTGTTTATCACTTGCGATAGCCAAGACTGAATGACTTAGCTCTTCATGAAATGTGTACATTTACATTAGAAAATGGGATAGGAGCAGATGTGAATACGAAAGTGAATCATGTAAGCATAAGTTTCCAGGCATATCATGACTGTATTGGCATACTGATGCTAGCTGTTTATCTTTCCAAGAAATATTCTACTTCTTAAGCCTACATTGAGCAATAGATTGTACATATCTATCCTTTATATAATTCCAACTGTAATAACCGTTAGGCATGGTGGCGAACAATGCGAAGATAGAAACATCTTTCAGGTTGCCCTGAACGTGTTTGTGAAGGTTAGGAGCCAAGTCACAGAATTATAAGGAAGCACTGTGAGGGGAACATTCCTCTCATTGCAATTTAATTAAAGTAAAACTTAGATCGCAACTGACACAAAACAGGCCATACGATATTTGTTAAATACGCCCCATGTGACAAACACGGATTCAGAGACGTCCTGACGATGCCACAGTAATAAACGCGCAAAAATATGCAAACAACCTTTTATATGTTACCCAGTAATCAAATAAGTTTGAAAAATTCCTACATTAATGCTGTTCATTCCTTAGGAAAAAGAATCACAATTACGTGAACATTATTGAATGCATAAGCCTTCTGTTCTTAAAAATATTTTGCCTACCATGTCAGATCATCAATAAATGTGATACATCTTGTGCTTATATTGCGTCAATTGATAGTCTTTATAGCCTTGAACTGCCTCTGGGTCGTACAACTTTGCACATTAATATTCTCGATATTGGATGGAGCGGAATTTTACGATGTAGTCGCTATGGTAACCAGCTAGTAGCTTAGGATCAAGGTCCTGATGTAAATGGTTATGGACCGAGCACCAATTCATTCAATAATCTCATTGCTCTTTTAGAAGCAAACGCTGATCTTAACTTTGGTGATTAGCCCTTCACCTTACATCGTAAGTAAAGAGTTGTAGATAACTTGCAGACGATCGAATTTTTGAACATTGAGGGTAATCATCATGAAAGAAGTCTTGCAAGGGTCGAATGTTGTAATGCGTCAAAGCCCATTCGAATAGAATAACTTTTCAACCACCGTTTATTTGTTATAGTTTCAATCTCAAATAAATAGAATAATTTAATCAGTCGTTACACAATAGAGGTAAGCACGGAAACATCAATAGCGGCAATCGTGGCTAAAAGCCTGTTCTCCATATGCGAAATGTTTTACATCATACGAAGGCATTGCATGACCGCAGATTTTATGAAATAGCCTCCTTGCGTTACAAAGCACTACAAGGTATTAATAATTCTTTTAGGTATGCTCCGTACACAATATGTGTCATTGCAAAAAGCATTTTCTGCATAGCACATCAATTATGTCCACAGCAACAAATACGCAGGGCTCGAGGAAGCCTAAACAACTCATATATAAACAGTAATTCCAAGGCTGCTAATACCAAATATTTATAAAAATATATATATATATATATGTATGAATATATATATATATATATATATATATATATATATATATATATATAGATATATATATATATATATTTATATATATATATATATATATATATTTATATCTATATGCCTATATATATTTGTCTATATATCTATATCTATGCATATATATATCTCCTATCTATATATCTATCTATATATATATATATCTCTATATATCTATATATATCTATATATATATATATATATATATCTAGTGACGATTACAACCATTCATTGACTCCAACTATTCGTGGACAAAAAGTGCTTTTTTGCTGGCAATTACTAATTATTATTATTAATGCGGCATTTATTGATTGATGTCATGAAAATGTTTAATGCAAATAAAAATATGTTTTACACTTTCTATTCGTAATATATACTTGTGGTCCTCTGAAGGTCGTCCACGAATTGTCAAGATGCCTATTTATACGCACTTATACAACCTTTCGTGCCCATATATATTTGCGTATATTTGCGGAATACCGACATTTTGTAATCATTTTCATCCATCATGGATTAGAAATACAATATTTATTATTGATGTGATTATTATGAGGGATTAACAGTGTTTTGAAATATAATTTAATGTTGAAGATAGATGAATAATGAGAAAAACAGGAGTTTTCGGTAATAAAATGTTACAATCAATTAAATTTCTCAATACTTCAAATATAACTATTCAACAGTCATGTTTTAACATTATTTCGACCATTTGGGTCAAAGTACATATGGTTATAGGAAAGATATTGACGTTTTCGTGTTATGTCAACGAAAGGTTATGTCAACGAATTTGATTTTACTATAATATTCAAAATTCAATGAAATCTTTCGTGAAAGGTTATTTTTGTACATTACTAAGACTAGACAATCATATTAAAATGGTCAAACCAATATATTTTCAAACATTTTGAACAAAAATGTGCTTTGATATTATGTGGACATAGCGGTATATCCTTTCGCGGACCAAAGTCTACGAAAGGTTGGCGGTTTGTCCACTAAAGGTCGCGTTCGTGCTAATATATATATGTATATATAAATATATATATATATATATATATAAATATATATATATATATATATATATATTTAAACATATATATATATATACCTGTATATATAATATATATATATATAAATATATCTATATATGTATATACATATAAATATATATATATACATATAAATATATATATACATATACATCTATATAAAAATATATGTATAAATATATAAACACATATATGCAAATATATATATATACATATACATTTATGTCTATATATATATATAAAAAAATATATGTAAATATGTATACATATATATATATATATCCTTATATATATATATATATATATATATATATATATATATATATATAGGTATAATATATTTGTGTATATATCAATATATGTAGATACATATAATTTTATGACAATGAATATATATTCATATATATTTATAGACATATATTTATAGACACGTATATTTAAATATATGCCTTTATACAGATATATATATATATATATATATATGTACACATTTATATTCATGTGTATAGAAAGATATTTATGCATCTATAAATATATATATATATATATATATATATATACATATATATTATATATCTGTATTAATATATATATATATATGTATATGCATATATATGCGTATAAATATATATATATATATATGCATATATATATATATATATATATATATATATATATATATATATATATATATATATATATATATATATATATATCTTAACTTATGTATATAAATAGAGATGTTCATATTAAGATGTATGTATACGTATATTCATGCATATGTATATATTCATATTAACACATTCCACTGATTTTCATGTTGACACAAACATAAAACAGCTCAACAACCCTATAACCACTTGTTTGAAACCGACTCTATGTTTCCATGATATGGAATGATGCAAAGATCGATGTCTATGCGAACGATGTGCTGTTGCATTGCCAAGTGAAATGCCCAAGGAGATGCTGGGTATAAAATCACCAAAATTCACGAACCTCAGAATCACATTACTTCCTTTTTGCACTATTTTAAATATAGCCGTGGAGTCAACACTTGCGCTATTGTTGTTATTAGGATACACTAGATTAACTACCAATTGCACTAATGCTTTCATGTTGAACAGCAATATCAGCATTACCGACACCTAAACACACATATGCCATTACGAATGCTATAACAAATGCAATGATGAACTGCAAATCATAGACCAATGCACTGTATCAGCAAAAGCAATCTGAACCCTTATGCAAACACCTGCCCAAGCTGCCCCAGCTCGGACACCTTATTCAAAAATCTATCTGTCTGGCTCTTTACCGTTGTGAATGCTAATCGATATGGAGCGCTTTAGTTATATCCAGGAGTTTAATTTGGGGTATTTAATTCTATTTGCCTTCGTGATTGCGTGAGGAAAAAGTGAGGCCGTACTTGGTAGACAATGGGTGTTCTCATATCAAAAATCCACTTACATATTTTGAAATAACCACATTCGTTTCTTTTTTACCCTTTTTGCAGCTATAAGAGGCCTTATGAGCGGATTAATAAAAGTCTACAGATGAGTTATACGAAACAGGCTGACCAATGGTGTAACTGCCTTGACTCTTTTTTTATTTGCATTGTAATTATAGGTTACCCGTATCCTAGCTTGGTAAATGGGTTAAAGAATATTTCATTCTTATTACACAGCCCAATAAGAGGCATTTGTATGAACAGCAAAGCCGCGAACATATTTTATTCACGCACACATCCATGGCAATGATTACGTTTGATGATTATAAACCCTATAATTCCAGAGTATTGCGGCACACTGAATAAACGCTTGCCAATTAGCAGTGCTAATACTAACGATGGTCTCATTAAGATTGTGTTCGCGCGTGAAATTGCATTATTTAGTGGGAACTTATTTCTAAAGTAGAGGAATCGGACAAGACGGATGGGTTTGGAAGTAGCTATCGAGTTCCGGGCCTTCAGCATTATTATCAAGGGGAACATCAGTCAACAACACCAGCCTATCCTGTCCCATATATGTCATTATATCAGAGAAAACAGTACTTGCCCGGGTAAAACGACAGCAGGTATATGCTATTCGTACATGTCGCACTTGTTAGCTTATCAATGTTATTTTCGACGCATTAATATTCAAGTGGTTAAAGGTTTAATCATATGTAAATGATCAATGGGTTATTACCAACTATATCATAATTCGACTGACAGCTGGAGTTTGAGTTATTTTGCCGAGATCAAATGAGCATATTGCAACATTAGTGATATGGACATACTTTCATTCAGTTTGACTCCATGGAATATTTGTCGGTAATTGAATATGGATTGTACATTAGATGTTGAGGGCAAAAGTTATTCTGATGCTAGACACAGCATTGCCCATTGCGATATTCTGGTTCAATACTTTCAATAAATACGTTGATTATTCAAGCGTCAAAATAATCACCTTCTGGTAAGTATGGTAGTTATTGCTTATCGACTGTGCAATATACTAAACAGACGGACATTTTCTTTGCCATGTGTAGTTTCAACGTTAAGTTATTGGTGATATATCTAAAACTAATAATTCCTCCCCTTGAATGTTAATGAATACGTTCCGCATCCCGATGCAAACATGAAAAAAGAAACTGTAACTTTAATTATCGTAACCACATCGTGCATTTTACTTATCTATTGGCATTGGTTTTAATGGAGATTACATATGTATAGATGACCGTTGCCAAGCATTTTGTTCAAATTTTGTTCACTGTTTTTAGTTCTAAAGCGACATTCTCAATGAGCCACATCAATTATAATAATAATTATGCCTAAGTTTTAATATAAACTTATGTTGATTCTTTGATACGGTTGTTGGATCCAGTACTATATGACTATAATGTACCAACGGGCCATTAATTAATACAATCCGGCTGCAATCGGAGATATCAATAAGCCCAAGCAAACCATCGCCTATTGATAGCAAAAGTGATTTGGGTCTATATTTGCATTTGCGACATTATTGCAAGACTGCTGGAGCTAATTGCTAGAGGGTTTATTTGGCATCGTACACATTTGTTCTATTTTCTCGCCTTTGGGCATGCAGATGGTGAACGGGTGAACGAGTTTATTTAAATTACAAGGGAACGAGCTAAAGGCGACATGTATGTAATTTGGTTTATTAACGGCGCCGTTAGCTATTTGACTCTCATCAAGTGTCGCTTAATTACTGTATAATTTGTACAACTGTATTGTCATATAGATCCCAAACAGGTTTCGATATTGAAAGTCTGATGAGTATGCATTACAGCCATGGACAGTGTATTCAAACTTAACCCAAAGCAGCAGACCTTTACAATGTGCTTATGTAATATTATGTGCATACCAGAAACGCATAGGGCGGTTACGTTATATGCAAATACCAGACGATAATTACGTTTAACGCTACTTGATTAAAACAACAAACCTATGAGTAAGTGATTACAATTGCTGTCACTACTGTAAACAATTTCGCCTCCGCAGCCACTTATCCAACATTGTTGTAGTATTTCACCATATGGCTTATTGTGCATAATTTAACATTGCTTCGTATCTCCATCAAAGTGTTTCTGATTGTATACGGATGTCATTTAGCAAGTATTTCATAATCACGGCGCTTCATATATACCGAACTTTGTAACATCCCCTGTCAATTTAAGGACTTAACCTATAATTTTACAAGCATAAACAGATTGTGATTAGGAATAAACATCATGGACCATCTTGATAATATTCACATTTCGCAGGTAGAGATAAACTATACAAAATACCTTTTGGAGTTGGCTTGAAAATTAAGTATTTGGGAAATAATTCATTTTACGACAGAATCAATGTGTTGATAATGGTAATGTCATTCACCTTAGCCACTTGAATACTTTCTATGGGGAAAGAAGGACTGAAAAGCAGCTATGGTAAAAATAAGAACCTAGTAATGCATCAAGCAGTGCCACGAAAACCATGTTCTTCACGTATCCTGACCGGCAGAATCTGCTCCATACAAGAGATATTCCAGCATTGTTCTATACGCAAAGCTCTTCTACAGTATGCTTCGGTGCTTGTGTCGATAAAAGACGTTTGTTACACATGCGCATTATCAAACATGTTACGAACCCCCATCACAACAACTTTCATCCACTCATCGTAAATGTGATTGATCAAATTACCTCAAAATATATTCAGCAGTGTCACAACTGTTTGTTCAAATCATCTGGCGGTGAAATCTCAAATCAAAACCGGCAAAATGTATATCATTCAATTGATTTGCTCTTTCACAGTTCGCTTGAGTGATTGTGCTAATTAGAGGTGTTTGTTACCTGTGCGTACTTTTAGGGATGTCAAAAGGATAAATGACGCCACCTCATTTTTTTACAAAATACCTCACCTCAAAATAAATCCAACTGAGCCTTGATAAGTCTTAGTTTCAAAAATATTTAGCCGTGAAGTCAATAGTCGAAGCCGTCACTTACAAGAAATATTCAGTGTTCCAGATCTTACTCTTCCACGGCCCGCTTTCCGTCAGCTGTTTATACAAGTTGATGGTAACCTGTACGCTCTGTTGAGCATGCCTGGATAACGATAATGGGTCATTGGTTTTACGCTTATAATATGAGTGCTTAGTCAGGCAAATGAAATAGCCCTTCTGTTTTACATTTTGTATTGTCACTGGTTTAGAAGCTTGCAGTAATATCTAAATAATCATAGCCCTTTTTACACTAGCTGTGTAAATATCATTAGGACAGAACTGCACTACTATGCGAACCATGATTGCATGCATTACCGAGCTATTTAAAGGATTGTACTTCATTTCGTTGACAGGCCAAATTTACGGCCATCCCTATATTAAAACATCAGACACACTGGTGTTTGTCGATGCATGTGGAGACTTTTACAACAGCTCGAGGTAATCCGCGTGAATAATTGACTGCTTCTCAGCTCAAGACACTGCAAATAGTATTGTATTATTCTCGTCCGTTCATTTCACAATACTGCAATGACAGCACCCATAGACCTTGGGATAATGTAGCTCGTGTTGTGTTGGCTAGCTCATGTCGTTGTTAGTGTAGAAGAGGTTTCAAGTGGCTGATTCTCACTCGTGGGAGTCGACTGCTATTGTCTGCTCTTCACATAGCCATACATGCTTTTTTAGAGCTTAGTGCATGTCCAGAGCTGTTTTGTGGTGTTTACAGATGAGAGACAATCAAACTATGTTTATGATAACACTGGTACATGGGTTATTTGAATTTGGTATCGATCATTAATCTTAAGATGGGGAATCTGGAACATCGAGGCACGCATTTCATTCTTTGCCTGCACTTAACTAGAATCGCATCACTCCGGAAACCATGCGCATTGTTTGGTATCTCGTTGACACAGGACATTTCGGTTGCTAGATCAAAGTTACGGCGGACATAATGTTGAAGTAAGGGCAAGAAAATGCATGGATTAGCATGACAGAGGTTACGAGACGGCAATTATAGATACACTTATGCAACGATATATTGTTTCTAAATAAGAACAATCAGTTCTTTCTCATCGTGTGGTAATGCAATTTAGGCTCCAGTTAATATAATAATTCATCTGCGTACAAAGTTAAAGCAGTCATGCTAGTGATCACTTACAAAAAGAATAATAGATATATGTCATTTTGATCAAGTTATAGCCGCGGACGTCTTTATTGCACCGCAATGCAATGCAATATATCGAAACCACAAAAATACTTGTGTCGCTCAGCATAAACATGATCGCACTGCACCCAATGAGCGGTGTGAGGCTACGTGAGACACAGTATAAATAGTTAAGAATAGTTGCATTCAGCTAATTAAGGTCATTTATACCTAATTGCTATTGTCTAGTACATAACCTAGGAGTTGATAAACATGACATAATTACCAGCCCGGCTTTGGGTTAATCGTAAAGAAAATACCGGGAACACTCAGGTTTATGTGTCAAGCCTCTCTATCAATGTCACACAGAACAAAGCCCGGAGGCAGCATCCAAAATAGCGCAATTTATCGCGCGTAATTTATCCAGAGGAACACTGGCAGCCAGCGGCATCATATCAAGGCAAAATATTATCGACAAAACCCGTAGAAGTCCCAAAATGCACGCCTCCACTTAAAGATTGCAATGGTTTGTCTTAACTGAGTCTCACGAGGCGCGTCGCACGCTGCTCGATGTTGTACTAATATTGTTATCGTATTGCTGTCATGGATGCTCGGTGAGTGGTGCAATAATAACGTATAAGAGTTGCTATATTCGAAATGTTCTGCCTTACATGAATTTGTAAGCTCCTTTTGATCACTTAACGGATAAAGCGGTAACATACCAACGCTAAGCAACGAATGCCGACACAGTATTAAGCAACTAATCGTCGTTAACGGGTCAAGCAACAAGTTAAGTAAAGGCATGCGCAGCACCTCATTACTCAGTTTGTGGTATATCCCATAAAGAACAAAAAACAGCATTTTACAAACGTCCAAACAGTAGCAAATAGCACGGGTTGGACTAGGGGATATTAATTGTAACGTACCAAGATATAGGTCAGTGAAGAATTTGTAACACAATGTTCTATTGGTTAGATGGTGAAAGTGTTTGTTGTACTTCAAAATGGACTTTGCTTAGACCTCAGGAATTCGAGACATTCATACACCTCGTCAATTTTAGACACAGGATATTGTTTATTTCATTAATGAAGGTGAGAAAGTGCAGCGAAAAGGCCTGCTAGCTTGTCGCAATTTTGCAATGCCAATTTTGACGACTGCAATTTTGAACGCTTTCATAAGAGGATGCTGACATAGCACATATATATATATATATTTAGATATAAATATAAATATAT
>CM067346.1:50829632-50832132 GCA_034190875.2 Urechis unicinctus | reverse complement strand
ACAAATGTCGACAAGGCAATATCAGCGGTTATCTAATCTAAGATTTAAAAATCCAAGATAAATGCCACAGGAAAGGTGCATTGACAGCGTCTGTGTTGTCATAATATTGTCAAGGGAGATAACAAATAATGTGCGGAATCATGACCCTGTTGTTTTTGTGTTAGCGGAATGATGAATGCCACACAAAGGAAGCGTTGACATCGTTTGACAATGTTTTTGTAATCATAACATTGCGATGGTTGACATCATATATTATGCGGATCATGTTTAATTTTAACGGAAGATGACGTGTTTTGAAGCAGTTATACATTATGGCAGTAACACACCGAAGAGGGAGCGAGGAATGTAATATGAATGTCGTGAATATTTGAATACATTACGTACGCCCATATGACTCAACGCGAGTTTGTTAGCAGCCGTAAAATGTGATTCTTTGTTGACAGCCACCTTGATGCTGTGGTTCCACAATCAATGGCATATGTTCTTGCTTGTGCAATGTTTTTCTTATGCTGAACAATACTGAGCAAACAGTTTATTAGTCAACCAAGCATCTTAATTTCAGCTGGTTGGCAATAACATTAAGATAAAGGTATTCATGATAATACTTCTCTGTAGCAATGGGAATTCGGTTTCATTCCTATTAGAAATTTGATGCAGTTTATTTTAGTGCTGGAGTGGTACAATCGAGCATCGAGAGCTATTTCAGAATTAGAGAAAGTGATATCATGGTAATACATTATGTTAAGTTACGTTCATCGATTTCCATCCAGTCAGCGCCATTCTCATTACAACTACAGAGGTTGTCAGCGTGATTCGTTACCAAATGGAACATTTTGATCATCGGCGATCTCAAAAGCCAGTATTTATGAATGTTAGCTGAACAATGCCACAAAGAACGATAGCTCTCGATTTCATCTGTCTCGATTTTTCCAAGCAGTTACACCGGGGAGAGTAAATACCTCGTGACGCAGATCACCGTGTCAAGTGGCCGTTCTAACTTGTAAATGCTATGATTTTAGCTGGCTTAATGACACTGTCTTGGCATTCTGTAGGGCAATAACAGCTGACCCATATTCACAATTACCATCCTAAATTGGCGTCACAGTATCGCCTCTTTGTTAAAATTGATGTAAAAGCAACAAATTTAATTTCATTGTTCTAAGGATGTCCCCTATGTTAAGGTATTCTATATACTAGTACATTGATGACTCAATAAAGGGCCTTTGCTGTATTGTTTCATATTATAAATCAATACAATAATATTCATTTTGACGTGGTAATTTTATACCTTCGATTACTCGAAATTGATTTGTCTGGTACAAGTAGGCTGCGTTTCGATATTTCGATTTTTATTCACTGTCAGAGCTCTTTGATAGCTGATTTTGAACAAGCATTTGCAGAAGTCTTTATGGTGTGTTGTTGTTCCTGTTGCTGTTATTTCAAATGTAAGTTGTTTGGGAAGCTGGGATATGTATCGCATTTGTAATGGTTTGACAAGTGTACTTCCCGCTTTAAGGACGTAGGGTCAATTTTAAACTGTGGAAGATTTTATCTGAGAATTTCGTTCTCTCCATTTGGTTTCGACAACGGGTTTGTTGTCCTTACATACACCACTATTTCGACCTTCAATGACACGGGACACAATAACAGCCATCCTGGGGCACTGGTGCTTGTCAATTTTCGTTCAGGGTGTTAGGAGCTAATATTCAGTCGGTGAAGAGCTCAACTGGTGCGCAGCATTTTAAATCAGCGATGTTGTCCCTGCCTAGTGCTCAAGGCGTTACGCCTCACGTTTATAGCTTAACTCCACTGCAGCTGTCTGTTTACTGCGGTTATCACTTACTAAGCCTTAGTCAATGCCTAATGCACGATATTTACCGAGTATCAAGCTAAAAGGCTATTGTTTCGTTTCACTCTTCAACGCAGAGATTTCAAAGTAGTGCGAACACATTTTGCTGCTTCCATAGCTTGATATCAGTACTAGCGGGATAAAAAAGCACAATAATTGGATTACATCCCAGGGAAAAAGGCGCAATTGCAGGAGTGGTGACAAGTTATTCCTTTACTTTAATTATGGACATTACTACCGTCCCCATCATCACCGGCGTAGTGTGCATAAACATGTTATCCATAAAGATCACGTTATGAGGCCTGTCATTCATGTTAATGATTTCTGCCCGAATATTCGGAAGCATAATTTTGCGGATATGATCAATGGGAACTGTAAGATCAGCGCATATAATGACCGACTAGAGAAATCCGGCCTCATTATGTTTTATCTATTTATGCATCCAATGAAACTGCATGCGAACCTGTAGGCAATATATGCAATGACTGTGCACCAAATCCTACGTCGATAATAGAAATGTGATGCATTATGGACGAAACAAAATTGCCATAACGCATTGCAATTCGGTGTGTAAGATATCCTACTTACCGAGGGGTATACGGAGCGTCAGGGATTAGTGGGAAATAATGCAAGGCGAGTGAGGGTTGTGAT
>CM067346.1:50822132-50824632 GCA_034190875.2 Urechis unicinctus | reverse complement strand
TGATGACACACATAATGGTGTCTTGAGCTGCGATTAACGTGGTTCAACGCCATACAGGACTAATTGAGGTTTGTTTATGCGTTTTGTACATACTCAGGCATGTGTGGCATGTTGTTGCGTTCAGGAGTTCCCAACCTGTGACATTAGAGTGTATATTGTAGCCGTTGAAACAGCTGGAAACGTCACGAACAAAAGTTTTAAATTTGGATCACCTTTCGCAAAACACAATAAATATCCGGCTTGTAGCTATGCATTAGAGCATTGCACAGTAGGTGTTTTCATAACCTATATGGGTGACCACATTCAGTTTCATCGCTACTAATTAAAAACTTCTCTGCACTTCAACTTGCATCTAATGACAAAGAAAGCACAGTCAGTGTTTTGTGAGATTATAGTGTCATATTGATGCGCTTTTAGGTCGACTTCGTGTTCAAAATGCTATGTATCGTTAACTGAGCATCACAACTTATATTGCTTTTAATGAATAACATAGCGTACTTTTAAATATGTACGGAACGTATCAATTAATGTAAATGATCAGCAGACCATACTTTGGTGAAATATCTGCGACCATTAAGGCTCACAACCGTACTGGGATCCACCGTCAAATGTACGTTCATTCACATAGGGGATTTAATCATGAAATTCGAAATGGATGTTGGATTAGTCATACATGAAGATATTAACGCTATCGCCACTCAAATGGCAGGTTAGTATACGTGTATTTAGATCAGATGAGCCAGTAGTACGCTACTTATAAATCTAAATTAGAATTTCTTCGTGACTAGTGTCATATGACGTTTAAATTACCTAAGCCACTTTTTTCTACATGTCTACGATAGAAAAACCCACTAACTACTGATAATATGATATATATTGTGGGCCGTCGCCATGAGTCCTTTTTAATATTGCCAACCTCGTAAATGCCTTACTCGCATCTGCTCCCAGCTCCTGTTTAGTAACTAAACACGCAAAGTTAATTACGAATTAGGAATCATTTTGTATATTATGCAAAGGTGCATATCATGAAGTAAATTTAGGTCGCCGTTGGATAATGTGTTGTTGCGCATGTGTGTGAATGTCGACGAGCAGGAAATGACGCCCATGCGAATAACGCATACATCAGGCTCTCATTATTAACTAATACTCGAAGCGTTACCCTGAATCTGGACACAACCCAGGCTTGTCATGTGATACGATTGTCGTTATATATAGCATGAGGTCAAGGTAATTGGTTATCATTGAAGATTAAGCCAGTAATAGATAGCATTCCCGTGTGACCAGATAGTTTAAGCACTTACAGAAGATGCTTCGGCATATTCATGTGACGATATTTTAAGTAATTTGCAAAAGCAATAATGAAGGATTTTCACTTACAGCTAACAATCAAAAGCATCGTAAACAAGGAACTACAGAGCGAAGACAAATTCAAGCTCCACGAAGGATGGGTTGACAGCGCTTGATATAGTTTTTGTAATCACAATATTGCCAAACGAGATAACAAATATTGTGCGGAATCATGGGCGGTTGTCTTTATGTTAGCAGAATGATGAAGAGTTATAGTTTGACACAATGTCTGAAGAGGAATAGCGATTCTAATTAAATGGCGTCTGTTTTTGTTTATGCAAACGTCGTTAATCATTGAATGCATTGTGTCCACTCATGCAGGCTGGGGAGCAAAAAGATTCTTTATTTACAGCCATGTTGATGTTGTAGTTCTACGAATCGCTACTTGTTTTTCATGAAGCCGAGTCGGTATAGTCGAGCATAGGGAGCAATTTATGTAGCGAAGAGAAGTGAAAGCCCAATGCCAAATTATATAAAGGTTACGTGAATAGAGTTCGATACAGAAGGCGCCACATAACTAGGCTAGAATTAATGAAGGAGCCATCAAGAAGACCATGAAATGCACATTCCATAGTACGTTACTAACAGTCAACGTACAGTTGTTTATCCCCGCTAATATGTCACATCCTGACCATAGCCGTACAATTATATGAATGCTTCTATTGTACAACAAATTGGCTGATTTTTGTGCATATGTATTTATAGTATCTGTCTAATTGTTTGGATATATCTGATAATAAAGCATCAAAACAACCCTCAATGCAACATCCTATCATTTTACAAAGACAAACTCAACATTTAAACGTAACTGCATAGATGAATGTACATAATAATGCGATAGATTAAGCGTAGCATGTATTTTTGTGTATAGCCTGCATGCACACTGCGCATAGTGGATAGCTTCATCTAGTGTATAGTGTGAACGAAGAGGCAATACAAGTAATAAAACCACCATTGCCCAGTACAGTGGGCGTCGGCAGAAGGCAATACAACCTGACTAATTAAAATATATACTTTCCCTCGAACCAAGTAGCGCACAGACACTAAAAGTCTCTCCATGTTTCGCACAATAGCATGTGCTTTATCACCTAACGTACATATTATTGATAATCATTGCAGTTCATTGGCAATATCGTTGTAATTGGAGAGCGAG
>CM067346.1:50772132-50817132 GCA_034190875.2 Urechis unicinctus | reverse complement strand
AGTTATGGCAATGTAATCAATCATTTCCATGAGTTTATTGTGCCTTAGCAGCACAGACCGCAGGATAGGGCTTTACACTGCCAATTAATGCCGTGTCACCGGACAGCTTAAACGTTGACAGCCGATATTTCAGTCGACATTATCCAGGGACGGCATTTTAGGAAATCAGCAAAAATGTGACAGTTTTACATGAAATCAAATTAGATACACACACCGTCAATAGGAAAATCTCAGATAGAAGACAGATTCAAGTTGAGTGTGAAGGCAACATTGACAGTGTTTGACTGGGTTTTTTTTATCATAATATTGTCAACGAAGATGGGCTGCTGTGTTTGGGTTAACGAAATGGTGATAGGTTGATAACGCAGTCTGTGATTAGTCAGTAGTACACAAAAGATTAAGTGAGTTTCCACTTCTTTGGCGCCTGTTTGTGATGTTAATGTCGTAAATCATTGAATGCATTGCCTACACTCAGATGGTTCAAGGTGAGCTGGTGAACCACCAACCAAAGCGATTATATGTTTACAGCCATCTTGAATGAAATGAATGAAAAGATGTCATGGGGATATATTATGTATACGTTACCTATAATTATTCCTATCCTATCAGCATGATTCAATACCAAATGGAGCGATAAGATGTGTGTGTGCCATGCGTGATTGTCAGAAACAACGGATAACCCTACAAGACAACATCAAACGACATCTTTTGATTTAATCTGTCCCAATAATTAGCCTAGGATACGTGCCGATTCTAGATTCACACACTTTATAACCACCGCCCACCAAAAAATGTTTTAGGATGAGAAATGATTAAATGAATAAAGATACCCTTACAACCAGCGTTCCATATTTTCTTTTAAATAGCAAATCCTCATGATTAAACGCCTTAACGGTGGTTAACACCACATGGTGCTCTAATAACCCTTACTACATCGGCCTAAGTCACGAATCATAGTTAAATGCCGCAACTTAGCTCAATTGTGCGTATTGTACTATAAATATATTGCACCCCAACAACTCAATCTTAAAACCAGTCAGGCTCTAAAGCCAGTTGCACAAGAGTTACTTGCAAGATCACTGCCCGTCATCGAAGAGCCCTTTACCACCGTTATTATTAGTTAAATGTCGCATCTAGAGCCATAGCCATATATTCAAATTGCCCCATTAATGACATAAATGCTTTCCCTGTCTCGGAATAGGGTTGATTTGTTTTGCTGAAGTCAATTTAGTATTTGGCTGATATTTGGACACATCTGTTAAGTTAACGCAACATATTCATCCTTGTCAACTCTTTTTGTGTGTATCGAAATATAAAAATGAGGTGCATTTACGCGTAGCCGCAGAGTTGAATATACATACTTATGTGATGATTAAGGCATCGCATGTATATAGGTGTATAGATTACATGCATAGTGTGTTTAGTGAGTGGCATTAACTGAGGTATATTGTGACAAGGAGGCAGTTTGAGTACTTTAACCAGTATGCTTGGTACACTGTGTGATACAATCATGCGAAATGTTTTTGCAGTAATAATCATAGGTTGATCAAGAGTGATGCGGTGGGATGGCGGTGGGGATTGAGTGAGTTCAATGTGGGTTTACGGCAGAAATCAGGTTGGTGTCACGGCGGTGACTAAGGTGATGTCACGGTTGAGCATATGGTAGTGTAACGGAGGGGATTACGGTGTGTAAGCATGGCGGAAATTAAGGAGGGGTCGTTGTATCGTCACCAGATCAACATATTCAGCATGATTACTATCACTATCGGTGCCGACGAAAATGCTCGGAGAGGTCTATGCTGATCATTCTCCCCCAACCCTTGTTATTTTTATTGAAAAGGTTACTGTCTTGACGCAGTGGTCCAATGTGTACATACTAAAGTATTAAGCATAATTTGGAAACATGTAATGCATATGGCGAAGACAACGTAGATAATTTATTATATGAATATTTACTGTACATCCAGATCCCAATAATCCCATACATGTCGAATCTTATATGATATTCAGTGATTGAATTTGCAGAAATCACATTATTTGAGCTAGCATATTCGACAATCATAAACAAATAAAAAAATGCGCATCCAGGTCCTCGACAACGGCAACATTTTGACGGTGATGCCATGGCGGGACGTCATTGGACGTAATGCTGCTACAGGGGACAAGGGGCGTAGTACTCAGCTCTTTGTCAAATAACGGGGAAGTGCGATCTTTTGCGTCATGGTCACATTATTGATGATGCCTATTATTATGTAGTATTTCAAAATTATCAATTAAGCCTTTCAACATTGTAATGAATATATTTTGATGCGTGTGTGATTTAATGTAATTCCAAAATGCATCGCCCTGCCCAATTAATTGTACGCATGTTTGCTTATGATCCTGGCCGGGCCACTCAAGTCTTAAGAGAATCATGTAGCGTAATTTGTATTAATATTTTTAATAAAGGTAGATTGAGGTAGGCGTCTACACATTAATTCGTACGCTAAGTAGAGTAGGGTATAAGTAGCCTTAAAAGTGAAGGATGGTATTCTTTCGCAAACGCAACGGAACAGAAGGCGCCGAAGCAACTTGCATATGAGGTTCCTTCAAGAGTCATAATTAGAGATTCGAGTGTCGAGTCGATAGAAACAAGTAGTGCATACGTTTGAACATGTATGCCACACAGGATAACGTAACCTACAAAAGACCGGATTAGTGTCACGCGTATATCACCACTCAATGTAAGGTGCGCATTGACATGCATACCACTATACAAACATTAATGCTACCTGCATTCACCTAGGTCAAATTGGCGATATCTGATGAAAACCACCGTGTTGTAATCGACAATAGAGATCCAGGTTAATTTGTCAATTATCAAACTATGGTTGCAGCAGTCAAAAGATGTCATTAACATATCGAATGCTCTACGACAAGCACTCCCGCCAGAAGAAATGTTATATCGACTTGTAATTACAATGTATAATCACAAAGCGCATAATTATGGATCATACGTTCCTATTCCCGGCATCATAGTTGAAAATTGTTACTAGACGCCCACCGCAAGTGCTGATGGTATATCAGATAACGTGTAACAATGCCATTTATGTGTGCAAGAGTTACATGATGAGTTACAATGCCAGTAAAGGTCAAATGCGGGGTCATATGTGCGCATGTGCACAAACATGCATACCAAATACATCTATATTCTTTCACCATCGATTAGACATTAATCACCTGGCTGGCAAGTGGTGCAATCGATGGCTTAGAGGCTAAGGCATTACGAATCTTCCAGCAACATTGAAGCTCACCTGAGCGTTTACTGCGAGAAAGCCCTAGAATTCAAGTTACCATGTGCTTCGCGTACTCATTATGCTCAATGGATTACGTACCATGACACAGGACACCATATAATATTTAGGTGGCCAGCCTTATCAAATAATATCGAATATGTACATAATGGCTGCATTAAGCAGCTACATGACTATCAACGTAGGTATCTAGCAAGAGTAAGCATGCTATCTAAACAAAATGTCTGAAGGTATGATTCCTTTCACAAATTGATTAAGCGAATGTCCTCAATTACTCCATGTCGCGGTTAAATTCATCCGGCCACTTCATGGATCACTTGTGTAATACAGGCTTATCGATTAATGACCATTTGATTACCCAGATGTTGGTCAGAGACAATGAGTGTCAAAACATATAATCGGTGAGCAAGCATAAATTACTTTGTTACGTGGTCAAGCGAATGTATAAAGTTATCTAAAACCAGATATATCCTGGATATCAGGCCTTAAAATACAAGGGTAAGCTTGTGGTGGAAGAGGTCAGGGTTAAGTGTCTGGTTACAGGTTAGAGAAATTTAAGTTACTGAATCTTATTTTTAAATATACTACCACTCGACCAACATGCGTGCAGACATAGAAGGCTTCTCTAGCTTCCAC
This sequence comes from Urechis unicinctus, assembly GCA_034190875.2. NCBI lineage: Eukaryota > Metazoa > Annelida > Polychaeta > Xenopneusta > Urechidae > Urechis > Urechis unicinctus. The sequence goes on along the minus strand of CM067346.1, from coordinate 50,813,203 downwards.
AAAAGCAGCCTTGTTTCCCATAGTGGCACATTCCGTGTGGTTGCACTGGGGAATTATCCAGATGGTGACATTAGAGTGTTCAATCCCGCCGTTGCAATGTCTCACACGAATGCATAACCTTTACATCACCTTTTTGCACATTTTTAGATATGGTTTATTATTGAAACTGTTCAGATAAACAGCAATGTATTTATATTAAACTAATAAAAATCAGAGCGCACAGTTACAGATCTGCTTATTGAAGATGTTAATGCTAATGATATACAGAGCATGATAACGGAGCTACTGACAGTGTTACGTTCATCCATATTGAGAATAAAATTAAGAAATCTGTAAGGCGGTTTGGGCGTGGTATACATGTTGAAACCCTCGCTGACATGGCAGGATAACGCACATATTGCCAGTAGCTTGGTAACGGAAGCATTCAGTCGTGTGCTACATGTACAATCTTTAACTTAGCAGGCTAGGCCATGCGGAATGATTTTTATGTCAGTAAGTCGGGAAACCTGAATGAAGTCAAATACTTATTTGTAACCTAAGCTATGTTTTTATACATATCCAGGGGACAACCGCAAAGAAGTGTTAATAAAAAGATGCTAATTTCTGGAACCCATGTGTTGCTATTTTAAGCTTAGTTAATGTCTAATTCATGTGTGCCTCGCACTCCTGGATAGTAAATAAGCATGCCATTTCCTTATTTTGGTAGTATCCATAGTTTCCATCTATGCACAATATTTATGGATATGTATGTAACTTTGTCCATTAAGGCCGCTGTTGTGTCATACGTTGTTTCCTATTAGTGTAAATGGCGACTAGTACGTCTGTGCAAATTACGCCCACACGAAGCTCTTATTATTAACCATTATTCATTACTAAACACTGCCTCTTGACACAACTCTGTCTCTTCATATAAAATGATAGTCTCTGATCAATAGCATGACGTCATGGTGAAGGGCAGTTATATAAAATAGCTATGGCAACGAAATCAAGAAACGTCAGAGGGTTAATCGTGCCTTCATAATGGCAGCTTAATCCAAATTATAAACACACCTCGTCAACAAGACAATATCAGAGCGACGACCAATTCAGGTTCTACGAATCAAAGATTAATGCAACATGGCGGATAAATTCACAGCGTTTTACTTTTCAATGTAATAATAATACTGTAAAAGTATAGATCAAATATTGCGTGTCATCTAACGAAATGATGACGAATTACGAAACACACCGAATTGGGTGTGATTTGCCACTCGAATGGCACCTCGAATGGAGAAGCGTGTTTCAAGGTGAAAGGCTAATATATTTTGCACGGGTACCTACATTTTAGTCGAAAGAGCCAGGCAGTGAATACAGCAAGCCGCATATATATATATACATATACACACATATATATGTAGATATACATATATATACATACATATATATATATATATATATATATATATATATATATATATATATATATATATATGAATTATATATAAATATATATAAATATAGATATATATATATATATATACATAATATATATATATATATATATATATATATATATATATATATATATATATATATATATATATATATATATATATATATATATATATGTACATATATTCTGTAGCCGCTTGAATTGGTGTAGCAAATGACATATATTTAGTCATTTAGGCAACGGTATTTTGTTTGATATTCAAAGCATTCTAATATTGTCCTTGTGAAGAGGTCAGAGGTTCTGTACAAATTATTCGTTAATGTAATTATGAGCCACAACTCGCTCGAAAGTCGCTTTTCTGGAACGTTACAATTTATAACTGCTTAATACACTGTTTAAGAATGTTTCTATTGCGCTGTGACGCAGTATAAAAGCCTTCCAACCCGTGTGAGCATGTATCTGTGGTCGGATAAATAGCCTTTTTAGCCCCGGAAGTAAGATGAACTTCAACTGCTATCCCAAACGCGGAAGATAAGGGGGGCGATCAAGGGTAGCATGGCGCCACATATGAAATATCTTACCACATCAAGCCCTAGCATTAGCCAGAATCGGTGGTGGACGGTTGACCAAAGTATTTAAGGCAGTAGGCGCTGAAATGATCTAGATTGCGAAGATGATAGCTATCATGATAATGTTCATTATAATGGCGACCAGTATTTACTCAGTGACGCATCGACGATGAGCTATATTACGACCACACTATTAGCATTTGCCGGCGATTGTTGTGAAATCTTATGGCAAATTTAAAGTCAGCTGATTTGTCAGTCTACTAAAGTATAAAGTATAACCTGAAAGCTTGGAATAGTAGCAATATTGCCACTCTAAATTCGGTTGTGAACCAACACAGAATGTTAAATGAATTGTTGCTAAAATAGATAATGAAATATCCACTGTTTCAAAGTTGGCTTGGAATATTACAAAATCTCCGAGGAAGTAATACACATAAAGTTGCGCAAGTCAATGATTGTCAAATCGATTGTACCTGACATTTCGACCTATGGAAAGTCGTATTTGCATTTTAAACGCATAAATGACGCGTTACTCATCGCGAACTCGGCCAGTAGCAATGCATTTGTCCATTTGAAGACACTTTTATATCATATTGTTATCGCGTAAACATGATGGAATTAATCATTCAAGTGCTCTGTACTTCAAAACTCGTCCCGTACATGTATCAAATTGGCGAATTATTATTTATTATTGGCGTGTTTTAGTATCGACGTTTGTAACTATAATACTTAATCAAAAAGCACATGGCTATGGAATTCAATCCTGTCTTGATTACTGATGTTCAACAAACGGCCTCAGACTTTCTCTCGTCGGTCTTTACTCTTTCTGCAAAGACATAAGATGACTATAAGGAGTTCACATTGCACCATTACCCGATTTTTATTTAAACCCATTCCCCAATCCATTTGCTTGGTTGGACCAAGGTCCGATTCTACGTGTTACGGAAAAACTTATGAGTCGTTACACACAGAAGAAGAATATGAATAATATTTTCATGCGTTTATTTATATTTTATGGTCTAAGACGTTTCAAATATGCAGGCGGACTTCTAGGTGCTCGTTGAACTCAATCAACACTAACCTTTTACATTTAAAATCATACGTAACTAGTCAAAGAAAGATTAATGTCGGAAATATATTTTGTACACCACGCGAGGCGTATAACGTTATAGAGCTTTTAATTGATCAACGTGTGCACGAATGTGATAAACTTACGTATCAGGTAAAGAATTACGACTCAAACCCTAATCTACCCAACAGTTTTTTCCTTCAAACACCCACCTTGCCCCTCCCCCCCCCCCCCCCCCCCCCCACTCCCTTTTTATAAATTCTTTTGGGCGAAATTTCAACTTCAAGTTAAGAAGGGCGCATTTAAATTCCCAGCAACCCAAACAACGTCTCACAGACTAAAGCTGTGTTTCCATTCGTATGGTTGCTTTCCGTTTGCGTTCCTGATGCATGGCATGCGTTTAGCGTGCTTACAGTCATGACGACGAAAGGTCAATGATGTATTGTAGGTGCCCAAAAGACTAGTTTGATAAAGTTTTCGTTTTACCAAAGAGAATGAAAGTTTGGGGGAAACCAGTCACATGGTGCAAGATCGCATGGGATTGCTCCGATTGATGCTCCGATCAAAAGAATACGCTTGCAGTAATAAAATGACACTGAAGGAGGGCCAGATGCGAATCGCGTAGTACAGTGGCATCCGATAGAAGCCGGAAAGCATCCGAAACGCATCCGTTTTACTGAAAGCGCAGCCTAATTCCTGTGTGCGTTTCTATTAAGTTATTAATGGATGCCGTCGTGGAATTGGTTTTCCCCAATAGTACCTAACAATTCTTGATTTCTTGGTTCAATTTCATCATTTGTTTGCATCAGGGGCATTGCCTACACGCATAATAAGACTTCATCGACTCGATTCGAGTAGCAGACGGTGATTTTTATCTATTTGGCGTTGATGTGCTCCTGTTGAAAACTGAGCTTGCTTTCGATATATTTATTAGTCGTGAGCTTATGTAGACTGCAAAATAATCATTCAAATTAATCAATGGTAATGCTTTTGTTTTCTTTCCATAGCATTCGCTAACTGTAAACTGGCGTGTGTAAGGGACACGATCAATTCCTACATGACTAGCACAAGATATCTATAACAGTAGGACGGGTGTATATCACGGTATCCAGTTGACAACACACGTTCACATGTATACGGCAAAACTACATTGAGAACGAAGGAAGCTCAATTCCCAGATGATTGAGGGTGTGTGTAAACACGTAAACAACACCAATCTTTAGACAAACAGCATTTATAACAGCACTTACAAATGCCGTAAAATTATTATACATATTAAGATGTAAGTCTGAAGCGAGAGGTTCAAAAGAATTTATTACGTCAAAAGCATGTATTTATGTCAAACTGGAACACTGTGCGGCGAATGAGCTCTTCATTATGGCAACAAAAGCTCCGTTCGCATCAAAGTGATATACGTGCTGCAAATATTTAGTGTAGCTAATGGTTTCCTCACATAGAGAACAGCAGGTAATGTTAATATAAACCCATGAACGCGCTGACCACACACCTTTATAGAGAGAGCCGCGGAGGCGATAGCTCTTATTATCTGTTCCCAGGTCATTACGTCATATATCTGTATCACACTTACGTTAGCACATCGTGTCGCTATTGACGTTGGATATCATTATAGAACAGAGTGTAAATAATTGGACCGGGTGTTCGTTACATTTCGCCAATAGCTAGAATAGCCTCTTGCACATTATGATGTAGTTAGAAATGCATGGCATGGACAGTTACTCGACAGATCACGATTGATACTAACCTTTAAGTTGCTAATGTAACTCGACTTGGGGCTTCATAACAAACTGCTCTAGCACGCTCAAACAGTATGTTAAATATCTTTAACTTTGTAATGAGTCACTGATCAGGAATGGGCAGTGGATAACGTCGTAATAAATGCCCTGCTTATATGTATAATTATAGGTATAGAATGTCGTAATTTATTATAGCATCGGTTGAATAGAATAAATATCAAAAGCCTGGCTATATAAGGTTCGCTCGCGTGATTGGCAGTAGTTGTTACGTAAGACATGGAGTACATGAATTGCCAACGAAAGGCAAAACAGCGTATCGATCTGTGATTTCCGTCGTATAGAGGGTAATAGAGTGGCGCAAATATATTGGACAAATACCCGACGCGTTAGTTAGTGTTGGGAGCTTGTAAATGCAGACATAGCCTAAAGCATTAGGCAGCTTCATCAGGCTACATCGAATTGGTATGAATGTTTTCACCATGATGTAGACGTTTACACTGGCATTCGCTTTTTGATACATCCAAAGTGTTCCCTGATCATAAAACTGAGTCTGAGTTCGTCTCTCGTTGTTGGCTAGTGATAGTTTCCAGCCATCTTGTGGCCGATTGTGTTGGGTGTTGCTCACTCACCAGTTTAGACGGCGTAGACTTGTTCAAGTTTCCTGATCAGGAAGATTTAAAGAAACGATAGACTGGCCAGGTACTGCGACACGAAACAAACGGCCGGACCAGTGCAAATACTCGTATGTGTGCTCTATTTATTTCACAGAGGGATGCATTGAGCAGGAACCAAGAATTAGAGAAGAGTTTGGTTAGATACCACGTTGTAAGCTAGTTTTAAAACCAGATGCTGTGCCTACTCATTATGCAAAATTCTCTGCTGTCAGACACGCGAGAAAGGCTGTGGTCCCCTCCTAACCTAGCACAAGAAAAGCATACCTGACTATTGCTAGGGAGAAGAGCAAAGGTTGAGACTCGAATTTGCTGTTGCATTAATATTACATAAGCAGTTCCTGGTCTTGTTGAAGGATACAACACATTTCGACCATGTTACATATTCATGGATCTATATAAACATGATAATACTGAGGATGGATTAAGCTGATGCATTCCATGAAGGCAAGGGATCGTTGTGGCCGCTGAACATCTGTTACGTATATGATGCTGCATTGATTTGTTCTGTGCATATTTAAACACTGATTCTTGGAATAGAGATTGTAGAAGCATATATTGCTAGCGATGACCGCGATATGGTTGACAATGTCACTGAATGCTCAAGGGGCGCCTGTTTGATAGCTTAACCGGAACAAACTCCTAGCGACGATTCTGTGACTCCTGAAATGGATGCATCCAATTTATGGAAGCTAATCCGTCCATATTTGATTCTGACAGCACCATTGCGGGCAAGTTCAAATGCCTCGCGGACAGAACGCTTAAGGCCGAGCAACACTTGTAGAGTTCAGACAGTGCAGCAGTGTCATTCAACAAGTATTTAATTCATGATTGTGACAATTGATTGCCAAGTTTTTCCAGATTATAATAATTGATGCCACAGTAGGTAAACCCCGGAGCACCGAAACAGTACATACTATTGCAACTAACGTAGCTATTCGTAGATGTGTTCAGGTGTCCAATGCAATATCCACGAAGTCCCGCCATTGAGGTTGCTAAGAAATGCAGAGAACGATCAAGCCTGATGATCATGCTGATGAAGAGCCTTCTCGAACCGATGATACAAATCTCTCATCTGTTGCATCAAATGATGAACACTGTGAGGCTGATATCTAAGACATATGTTGGCTTGTAGCAGATACTCCTATGAACGAAAAACAAAGTAGATCGTATTTTTGTGAAATCTTTTTCGATGTCATTGATCCACTGCCCCAAATGTTGGAGTAAGGATATAATTATTTTGAATTCGAAAGTGGTAAGGACACTTATTGTGGTTATTTGCACCTGCCACAACTGTGGTAAAGAGCCAGCCTTATGTTGGCAACTACGCTACAGGAAATATCCTTCTCTCCGCATCGATCTTATTGGCAGAAACACATTCAATGGTTGCAGGTGGAAGAGGTAAACTATTTAACTATTTGCGGAATTATAAATATGCATTTGTACGTACCTCCTCTACCATTCTGTCTATGAATTCATACAATATGCTGCCATTAATGTGTTACAATGTGCATAAACTACCATATGGAATTGAGAGTGTCAGAACGCTGTGCGCAGCTGCTACATGACTATAGCCTCACCATTAAAAACATCATCACAGACAGATATGTGTAGGTTCAGGTTGACACTTGTTTGGGTTGTTACCCCGGGTAGTAGACAACTGGCCTATTAAATCATGCCATATCACCATACTGTTCCAATGTCCAACCCGGAACGCTGCGCGCGTATCTACTGGGGAATTTCAAATCAATCTACTCGGCGCGCCGCTCATGATTGGCGCATTCGGCGTACGACGGCGTGACCAAACGAGTGTGCCTTTTTATACTAAATGTATTCCAAAGGGCAAAGCGCGACCGGCAAGTAAACTTCAATCGAGCAGAAATCCCTCAGTAGAACTCCCATATATTTGATGGTGTCAGAGTCCCATTCTACTTTGTAAGGAAAAATTGAAGGAACGTCATTCGCATGAGATGAGTTTTTAGACTCGGTAAGAAGAAATGTTATCTATTATGCAAATGAGGCTGATATTGGTAAAGAGCTGATAATAGATACATTTCGTGCACACATATGGGAACGACTGACCAATTAAGTCATGAATTATTATTTAAAACCTAATCTGCGCACCAATAGTTTACTAGTTTACGCTAGTGTTATGAAGCCAAAGACGAGTGTCATGAAGTTTTCGTGTTTGTAAAAACACGTTACAAATAAAGAGGTCATCTCTCTAAGATAACAAAACTTTGGGGAAAATCGCGTAATAAGAAACTCACCAATTCTCTAGTGGTATCAGATTCAAGCCGGAACGCGTCCGAAATCAACCGCATTAATTGAAACATTGGCCAATTACTGTATGCATCAATATTTACCTTGAGATGCCGTCATTTTCAACAAGCAGTAAAATAGCTCAATGTGGTATTCGCTTTCCCCAAATTATCACATATTTCATGATTTCGTATTTCAATTTTGTCATTTGATTTTATCCAGGGCGTTGCATACACTGCTATTATGGCTTCAACGATTCGACTGGAGTAGCAGAGGTTGCATGTATATAAGAAAGCAACATTAGCCTTTAGCCTAATAGCATTTAAAGCAGTGCTTACAAAGGCCATATTATGTATACTGGTATAATCATGAAAGGACGAAGCAAATGGTTCAAATGAATATAAGACGCCAAAAAGCTTGTGTTTATGTCCAACTCGTCCTCTATGTGGCGTATGAACGCGTCATTAATGCGACAAAAGCTCAGTTTTCGTCGACGTGATGTCCGCGCTGAAAGGTTTCAGTGAAGCTAATGGTTTACCTACAGCAGGTAATGTTAAGGTCGATGAAGCCATTATAGCAACATCCATTGATCAGCCATGGGGGTTGGCTAGCGCAAAAATAAATGCCTTGCTGATATATATAATTAGCAGGAATAAATTGGCGCAATTTCTGATTGCATTGGTTGAATATGATAAAACTCCATAGCACTGCCATATAGGGTCTGCTCGCCTGATTGGCAGTCGTTTAACGTTGTACAGGGAATACTTTTATTGCCAACAAAAGCCACAACAGCATTGAGATCTGTGATATTCTTTGTATAGTTGCTGATGTAGCTGCGCAAGTAAATTGCAAATCCTTAATGCTCGCAATTCGCTGATAATCCTCGCAAAACTAGGCATTGCCTCACTAATCAAAATTCTAGTCGACTAAGATACATCGATGACCAACATGATATTAGGATTATATTCTTTTGCATTATCACATTGCACAAGCATGCAAGATCCTTAATTTCAGCATATTGCTGTTCATCCTCGCAAAACTAGGCATTGCCAAACTAATAAAAGGTCATTCCATGTTGTCAGGGTAATTACCAATTAAATACGACACATTCTGTTCCGACTAGAATACATGGACGACTACCAAAGTATTAGGTTTTATATTCTATGGCAAACCTTCTAGCATCTTTTTTCACGCTATATTTTTTGCATTGGTATGCTACTGATTCGTAATAAATTCTGAGTTCCATTCGGACCAAAATCGGCATTATGCATAGAGATTGTGCAGCAGCTAGCCTCAACTCGAGGCCCTGCCGATGTCAGTGGTACGACGCTCAATCTCAGCGCGCAAATCGATCTGATAAATTATTTCACGATGCAATTTCAAAACAATGCTGGTCAAAATAGATAACCATGACAACATGAGGTTCTGTGTTTATAGTTAATTTGTGAAACTCATTAATGCATTATGTTGTCAATATTGGTGTAGATAATCAGAGGCAATTTGCAGCTTCATAACACTGCCGATGTCAATGGTACGACGCTCAAACTGAGGGCAACAAATCGATCTGATAAATTGTTTCATGCCAACACAAGGTGTTATGTGTTTGATATTAATTTGTGCTACTTATCAATGCATTAAATAGGCAATATTGTTGTAGATAGGCAGAAACATTCGGCGGCTTCATAATCAAGCTACAAAAGTTTTCATCATGATCGGATCTTTAGCCCGATGAATTACTGTGTATTCATTCAAAAAGATATTTGACTAACCCCTGCTGGTATCGAGCTTAAAATGATATGATATGTCTTTGCATTAAAATGAGGTATCTTGGCAATACGGAATGGGCAGTCAACTGGCGTCTCATGTCTGGTGCAAGCGCCGTCCATCTTTGTTATCGTGTTACTTGGGCTGATATCAGATAGATAATCTCAATGTCATACAAGTTCATATCAATAAATCGGTTTAAAGCAATAAGCTCGATATATATGCACCACGCAGTGGCTATGATCTATGGTCATTCTGATAGCGTCACTGGGTTCACAAAAGCATTCTTTTCTGTCCCGAAAGCATAAAAATAGCATGGGCTTAGAACTAAGACGTTAAATTTGCTTCACAAACTGCCAAAATATTAGAACAGCTTTTGTTCATCAACTATACAAAAGTGAGTCATACACTCTCAACCATTGGATAGTGGTCACTTCGCCTTACATTAGCACCCATTGGGTAGTGTAAGAAGGCCTCTCGGCGCCTATGCCCGACAGCCTTTCATAAACTATCGCACGTAGGAGAGTGTAAGGAGAATGGTTTGGCATGGGGCGTGAAATAAGGAAGGATCCCTTTTTACCGAGCCTCATCAGCCCAAGATGGCGGACACACGGTCAGGTGAGGATGCTTCGATGTTTTAATTGTTATTAAATCGTCAATTATGTACACTAACCGAAGATGGACTCAGGTGTAAGCACCATGAAACTTGTCAAAGGGCACTTGTAGTAATATTTGTTCCATGCTTTAATTTTATAGTCACTTGTTTCATATTAACACGCTCTCTACCTTAGGTTACACAATATATTGCGATCAGTGGAAGGGGTTGTCTTGTTTATATTACCGTCGTGTGCGGCTAGGGAAGTGGGGGGGGGGGGGGGGCTTTGCTTCCCGCAAACGTTTATGTCATTCCTATATTATCGACAATCTGATATGATGATATGGGAATGTACAGCGTTCCTTTTATCAGCATCTAGGCAAAGAATCTTAACCTCTGATAGCCCTACAAGACGTCTGCATGTTACCGTTACACCGGAGCTAAACCTCTGACAGCTCCGCTCTTTTTTTACTACTTTCGATTTCACATCCGAGCTTTAGAGGCGAAGTGCAGCCAGTAAAATTACGGAGCTTCCGAAGTCAAAACGACCGATGAACTCACTAAAAACTTACCGAAGCCCTCCAAGCAAAACAATTTGTGACAAAATGCAAGATTATATCACAAAATCACACGAGGTCTGTTTATATTACTACAGTTTTGTCTACTTGTTCTGTTTGAGCCGCGCACGACGGTAGTATAAAAATATGTCAATAAGAGTCGTCCACAGCTATAAAATACGGCAAATCATGAAACTTTGTTAAAAAAACAACATGGTTGACTCCCATAATGCAACATAACTGCGTTAATTCTCGTTCATGTTTTCGATTGCACGATAGCCATGTTGGACAACAATTTTAAAATTGTGTTGGATTTCGTTGATTCTGTTGATTAGAAGTATGACTGTTGTTGGACACTAGGCAAGATTGATGATAAGACATTTGTTGATATGAAAATGTATATTTTTTAACTGTCCCTTGTCTGCGTTGCGAGAAGGAGCAAATTTGCTTATAACGCTCACAATTCTGCATACGGACCGTCGCCTCTTAGGTGGCATCAAAACACCAGGGGCGAGTTACCTTGCCTAATCAGCAACCACCTCCTCTTTGTTCGTTGGTAGTTTGGGGGGTTCCTGTGGCAGTTGTACAGGCTGTTAAATGATAGCATTATCGATAGCTATAGACAGGACAATGAAATCGGTGAGGCGACGTAAGTTGAGAGAAAGCTAAATAAACTGAATTTGATGTTTGTTTTGGCACTTTTGAAGGCTAGAATTTATGCAGATACAAAAAAATATATGTGAAACTTTTGTTTAAATGCAGACCCTGAGAAGGCATTTGATAAAGCCGCTGCTAAATTACTCAAAGCACTTCGCCCAGCTAAGGCAAAATCTTCCCGTCTTGTTGTTAACTCTCCACTGAGGAGTACCTCTGGTGTAATACCACATGGTGTGAAGCGCAAGCAAACCTGAGCTTCTTCAGCCTGACTAAATAATCATGGTACCTTTGTTAATTATGAAATATTCCAGAAAAATTAATTTCACAAAATTTACTGATCTCTAAGAACACATTCAGGAGCATCCTTTGCTTGTGTTACAAACAGTTGATACACCTACTTCCATAGAGGCCCTTATACAGGAAAATCCTATCGGTAAGATCATGATATTTGTGGAGAGTTGCTACTGCATTTTTTATGTTCAATAAAAATTAAACATGAATTAGTAGTTATAGTGATAGAGGGTAAATTTATATCTTCTGACGATAGATGTTAACTGTGTGAAGGAGACGATTTAGTTTCTGACATTTGGAAAAAGTACAGCCAATTATCTGACCCAAGTTCAAGATCACCATGATGATAGTGAGCTGACCGATTGGCAAAAGCGAAAACTGGAAAGCCAAAATCTTTGGGAGACCCAAAGGCAATCGGTAGTTGACTCATTGCTAGCAAACATGGCACCATCTGCTCAAGAGCTAGAATGTTGCCTGTGTGCAAATCCATCAAAACTACGGTAATGTTACGCAAGTAATATTGTAATATCTACCTATGAATGACCTTTTGTGCACTAATGTATAACTTTCATATTCAGGTGTCTACAGTGCCAGATGTTTATGTGTGAGGATCATGACAAGCCCAACACCTTTGTGAAGGATGCCATGACAGGGAATGGTTTCATCTTGATTTCTACTACCCACTCCCTACTGAGATGCCAGAAGATAATCCCAAGGCAGGATATAATCATTCAAATCGATTCCACTATACTGAATAGATTGATATTTTGCAAAAGGGTACCCGAGAAACTTTTGCCAAAATACTGCAGTCAGTGTGCATATTCTGCCTGCATGGTGTTGGTTCCTGGTGTGAATTGTATTATCCTTCCTATTACAAATTTTTTATGCATTACACTTATGTTAAAATCTTCCATATGACATGCCACGATAACATATTGTGACTTTTTCCAATGTGCATTTGCAGGGAGATATGATCTTCACTTGCCAAATTCCATTTGTGAAAACTGTGGTTACAATGATCCAATGAAAGTAAGTTTTGTTATAGCATCTTATATAGATAACCTTTTAACATTTGTTATTTTTGTGCTCCGAAATATAATATTAGTTATTATTCTTTCACTAGACATATATATATTTGAAACTGGTCTATTGGAAACCTTTCACACTCTGAAGTGTGGGCTACCGGGGAGATCTGTGTAAGAGTTTTGGAGACCTTGAATCAAATATCTAGAAGCCACAGTAGAGTAAGTATCAGTTATGGGAATAGGAATTTTGAAAAAAAGTATTTATTGAATAATTGACATGAGGTTACACTTTCATTTGAATGTCAAACAATATCAGTTGTCTCTGTCGTTGATGTATACTAGGTCATAGGGATAAGCAGATCATTCAGACCTCTTGCCAGAAGAGCGGTTCTACCAATTGCACACCACCTTGTCAGATGACTTTGTGGTTTTGCCTCCAGTAAGGTTCCAGGACAGGCACTCTTAAGTGGAACATCAAACCTCGTTACTCAGGCTTTGAAAAGGATGCTTACCCCAAAATTGTGCACTTCAATGCAAGAGAAGTTCACATTACAGCTAAGAAGGTATGAGATTTATGATATATATTTGGTTGATGAACTTATTTATAAGTATGTAATGCCCTTTAAACAGCATCGTTAAAATGAAATTGTATTTATTATACATATTATGTTCCCAGTCTTATGGTGAAGAACAGCACAAGTTCTGAAAGTGAGCTTGTTAGACAGGGCCAAGTCCTACAAAAAGATCCATAACAAGTGTCAGGCAAGATGTGGAGCTGACGATGACTAGTATTATGAAACACAAGATGCTCATTGAAAGGAAGGCTTGTAATTATTCAAATTTCACTTAAACCTCCAAATTTTGTGGCCATAAGGATCAAATACTTTTGTATCTGTGTACTAGACAGCAGCAAAAGTGCACAGGTCATAGGACAAAACTCTCTGCAGAATGCCAACGATGGTCACAGCTCCTAACAAGTTACAATTGCCTTGCCACAATCTTGCATGTCCCTCTTCTCAAGGGTGTTCCTGAGAGTCAAGACTCCTTGCCATGGCTGTAAGGAGCGGGTTAGCAGTTCTTGTATCTGATATGCTCTTGCAAAAACGATTTTGAATTGTACTCTCATTCGATTCTTAATGAATTGTGACAGAACTGATACCTCTTAAAAAACCCGAGCTCTGGTTGAGCAGTGGCTTCGCCTGCAACGCTTCAAAGAAGAAAGGAAACAGCTGGCAAATGAAGTCAACATCTACTTGACCAACTAAAAATTCACAGCAGAAATCTGGCAGACATGAATCAATTACAGTCAAGTATGAATTATTTCTAACATAATTTAATATCCTTATATAAAACTCCAGACTGTTTACCATTAATAATATATCTGTACATTTCTCCAGGCATGGAGACAGAATTCACGACAACAGCAGGCAAGCTTGCAATCCCTACAGAGGCACCACCATGACATAAACATGCATGCAAAGAATGCTCTTCCTGGCTATTGCTCAAGCAGCTGGCAATTCTGGGATAAGTACAGATATATATGTCAATGGTATGACAGAACCTCCTGTGTCATCTGATTCTGAATATGGGTCTGATGCATAGAAGTCTGATCCCCTAAGAAGTTACATTACTTGAAATTTCAAACCAATAATACTTTGTCCAATTTAAGATTCTTGGGAAAGTAACTGTACATGTATGTATTGTTTTAATCTTTTTGATATACTACATGTAATGAGCACAACATTTATAAAAACTTGTACTCATTAACAGGCAACTGTATTACACCATATCTTTTGAAAATAATTACATGCACTTGAATGATTTGATTGCTGGCACTGATTTGTTTGTTTCTTCAGAAATTTACCATGCCCTGAGGATAAGCCAATCCAGTACAGTGATGGTCACTGGTAGAGCTATGGAACCCAGTGGGCCTTTAAAGGACACCCCTGTCAGTTATGATCACAGAGATACACAATTGTGCAAGAATTGTTTTTTACGAACCAAAAAATATTATCTATTGTTCAGAATGTAAATGGTATAAACATATTGATGCTTATCCCAAACATTTAAATTCTCCACTGATGGGGTTTTGAATGGTGACCCATGGCTGTATTATGTTTTATGCATGCATTGCTACTAAACCATTATGCTGTTCGTCATGCATTAACTAAGGTGTGTTTATCCTGGGGGAAATTGTTTGTCATCGGTTCTTTAGCTTGTAATAAATGAACATTATGCACTATGATCAAAGTCTGAACTTTTTAATAAAAGTATTGATTGAAAGTGAGTGAGAAGCATGTTGTTGATGTAATTGTAACTTCTCAGTTTTTAAAAAGACCTTAAAACATGGATGATTCATACCTCACAACAACTTACTCAGCTGGAAGTCATGAAATAAAGGGGGTAAAAAAGTCTTTTTGATGCCAAGCAAGATTCCTTGAAAAATCCTGTACAGTTTGCATGCGAAGTGAAATTCTCCATAATGGGAGGTGTCCTATACCTAGTCTTGCTGTCAGTCATCGTTAGTGTAAAGAAAAGACTACAAGCTAATAACAAATAAGCAGTTTGTCCCTAGGACAAAATCGACCAAATGGTATCCAGTTTCCCTAAACACCCACGGAATATACTCATTGGAATTAATATCGAGCCTTATTAATAAAGCAAAGTTTGGGTCTTGCTGCATCGGGACTTTCGAATAGACCAGCAAATTTTTCCGCGTTAACTTAGTTACTACATAAACTATCGCCATATTGACTGCTGCCAAGCAAGTGTCATTCTCCCATGCTACTAGTACTACACCGTCGCCGCAACAACACTGTGCAGTTACATGGAAAACACCTCTGTAACACCTTGCCCCTGACCATTAATTACGATCGGATTTCACCATAATCTGCAGACAAAAACAATCGCCAAGATGTAACTCGCTTGCGCGACATATACCCATGTATACGACGATGTTCTGTTATTAATTCATGTTTCTTAAAGAATAGATCGCGTATTCCATAGGCAAATAAATGTCACATTGGACAGCGTCCGTGCTGATGACTAGTATTGATTATCATGTCCATGCTGCCCAAATGCGAACCATCAAGAGCGAGGTACCTTACTCACTCATTCAAACAGTGAAACATGCAAGACAGAGAGTCGGCTATCAAAGTGTACGATATTCATTTATCTCAGTGCCTAACTCTTATCCCGACTCTTATCACATCTAAATGTCCCGAATATCTATTCATGTGTCTCTTAGGTAATCCAATGAAGCATACAGAACAGTTTTTCCTCCTGCCTTTCCCCTAAAGGGTACTGAAACACCGTTTAAGTGCATTCATATTAGTTCAACTAGATATCGGTAACATATAACCGAATAAATGCGTTTCAAATATAACTTTTTTTGGTATCAGATGTTTACACAGTCAAACAATTTGACAATGCATATTGAGAATTGAAAATTTCATCTTGGTGCAGAACTGATCGAGATCGGAGGAATCGAAAAAAAGTAACATTTAGTGATGTTATTGACAGTGCCAAACGCCAAGTGGCGACTTAAGTCGAAAATTAACGTACGTTTATAACGTTTTATTCTATAACTGGGATTTATGTAGGACATAAGCATTATAAAAAACATGGTGTGAGATGTTATTACATTATCTGCTCCAACGCATATAATGCATTCTGCTCTGCGATTCATCTCGCATTGAAGTTACCACTGACTAGTGTTACTCCAGTGACACGTCTTTCCTTCTCGAGTTAACCGACTTTTCCCACTAATCTAAGAGCAATCTATTTGACAGTCTTGTAGTGTACAAACTGGACACTAGTCTTATTTTTTACTAGCAGACTATATATCTAGCCCAACAGACCAACAGTCGATCGGGTACTCCACTTGGTTCATAAGAGCTATATATATATATATATCTAACTGTAGCTGCCCAATCTTAAACCATATCTAAAATGACAATGAATTGCGGTTTGCTTGATTACGGGATTCCTTCCGTGACCAAACTTTTATCCCTACCCCGGGTCCCCACCATGACCCTATTAACCCTAATCTCCACAACTTTATCCCCACTGCGTCCCAACCAAAAAGCCTGTACAACCTGACGTTCCCCACCAAATGCCCCAAGACGGATATGCAAGTCCGGTGTTTAATCCTTGATATGAAGTTAAAGATATAGCCTTGAATGCTTATAGCCTTGAATGCTGATAGCCTTGAATGCAAAGATATTGCGCAATATGTGATCCGCAGCAGAGATCCTCAGATCACCAGTATACCGTCGAGTGCGGTTGTTGTGGAGAAGAAGGTTGACGACACAGACAAAAAAGACAAACCAATAGCCATTCAGTCGATTGAGTACTACCTTGTCAAGAAGGTGCAAAAGCTCAAGTTGTTTCAAAGAACTAAAACGAAACAAAAACAAGCAAATATTCACTCTAATGTCTTCATTCTAATAAGTCATATTTATTCTATAGTGAAACAAATCTATCCGAGTCGATTTGCTAACCCATTTTTGTATGAATTCTTGAAAATTAATTTCTAATGGTTCAATAGGACCATGTAGTTTCCTTTGTGAAGCTTGATTAAAAGCTGAATTATTCGAGAAATCATTTCAGGTTAGAGCGGGTTTTTTTGCATATCTAATGGACCATCGACATTTCCCTCATTGTATCGTTACTGTCGCGGTAATGTCCTCAAATTTATCTATTGCCAATAATAAATCAACCCCTTTTCCAAACATACAACTCGGCCTGGCAATAGGTTATACAGCCTTATACCCTGTTCCTTCTTTCGCACATTCTAGCGGTTTTATGTCTATAGGCGGCTGCATCAACAGCCATTGCGAGACGTTCACCTCGCCGGGATGACCTAGATAAAATTGAGCTGCTGGTAAGTGCGAGTGTCCTTGTTGTCAGTTCCGGTATAAACAAAACAATTGATCTGCAGACCAACTCAAACTCTCAGTGTCAAACCGCCATCGTCGTTCCAACTCTCGCATTCGTGTACATAGCGAGGCACAAGGAACTTAAATAAGTTGACTGATGAATCGAATTACGCAATGTTATCGTATATTCATGTTTTGCGTACGATCTTAGTGCGATTTTGAAGATAATGCCTTAGAAGTTAGTGCTAGATATTATCGGTATCATGTTATCGCTCATATTTACGTTTGAACACGTAGTGATGCTGACTTTATCTCTTCCTGTGTTTCGATGTTTAAATAGCAGTTGTATCGGATAGTGTCCTCACATTTTGTGTTTCGATCCATTTGATTACATACTTCTGATAGACCTCTAAATCTCACAGCAATTGATCAAGTCGCACAAGTCTAACAAGAGTTCGTTGTTTTAGAAGGTGGATGTGGTTGGTGTTCATCATCACCTATAGTACAGATACTATCTTTACAATTAGTGATGACGAACACCAACAACTCCCACCTTCTTCAGTGAAATGTTTCAACAGGTATGCATCTTTTCTCATCTAATTTCATAGATATATCTAAAAGCTCCCTCTGGTGTTGTTGTTTATACTAAGATGATGATGAAGTGAAGAAATCCATGATGTGGACAGATGATCTGAACATTTTCATATTTATTGATTCTATCCATTTGCGACAAATCTTAACAAACTTAATGGGATGTCATCCTCTGACACTTTCTCTTCCCACCGTGCATTTCCAGGAGCTGAAATAATACAAGAAATTGGATGACTAAACAAACACAATACCTTGTATATACATGTACAGATTTTCCTCGTTTATTTGGGATATCCATTCACCGCATCTGAAGATTGCATTTTTTCAGTATAAGCCCTAAAAGGGTGATTCTGTTGAATGTGGATCAAAACTTATGTTTTTGGGTCAATTTAATAGTCCAACAACCAGAAGGTTAGCATGTGATTCACCAAAATATAAAGTAACCAATAAAACTAAAGGTACGCACTTACCAACTGTAATTTCGATTTGTTTGTCATCTGAATCAAAACAAGTTTGTACCAGGTTATAATGATGTCTTTCCATTCTAGTTGTGTTATCATGAAAGACACATCCATGTTTGATTACAGAGCTAATAAAAGTACTCACTTACCAACAAGACTACTGAGTTCTGACTGGTCAGCTGAATAAAATAAAGCATACATGTGGATGCTAGGGACCAATTCTATTTTATCTGGGCGTTTTGATGATATAGCCAATTCTTGTATGGATAATTGAAACAATAAATGCATACACCTACCAGTGATCATCTTTTTACTCTTTTTACTCTCCACACCTGCATCATGTATATTCTTGAGTTGCATTTAATCAAATGGTTATTGCAGTTAGAGAATTTATATTTTGAAAAAGCCAAATACTAAATATGTGAACTATGTATATACTCTGTTCTTACTATCATTGACAGCTGTTGATTGTGGTTGGCCAACAGAATTCTTCTGTTTCTCTGAAAGCCAATGAATAGACCCCTAAAAACAAAGCGCACATGCTAGTTTTACCTATCATACAGATGGCGCCTTTTTTACAATCAGCAAGAGCGAGTAACCACCTGGCAGATGAGTGACATCACAAGTGTACAGGGTATCAGACAGGAAATAAGGTATCATAAGTGCAATGTGAATGAAAATATAAACATTGTATGTAAGCTGTGTCAGGAGTAAAAAAAAGTTTATGCACACACTAACTGCATGATAATCATTTTTGTTTTTGCTCGATGTCACTAATCACATACAAGGTCAATCTGAACTTGACTTGCTGTCAAATGTATATTAGCTTACCCTTGTTGTGGTATTCCACATCAAGTATTTTGCTGTAGACATCTTTTATATAACTTCGGTGGGATGTCAGCCCTGCAGCAACTACATCGCTGCCAGGCCTCATGGTAACGTGTACCCGCTTTCTTGCCCCTGTAGGCCTGGCAAGGAAGAGGCAGTCAAACGCAGCCCCCTTCAGCTGTGCCATCTAAACACAAAAAAGGCAGACAAGGTTTCTTTACCAATCAGTGCATAAGAACCTAATTGAATATCAAAATAGGTGTATTTTTTTTTTAAAGATTGTACCCAAAGGTCACTGAATAACAACCACTAGCCTTGTTTTCGATTAAATTCATGATTCTGTAAACATTACTGGGGTGCATATTGGCCCCCTTTTGATTCTCTTTTCATTTGCTGATGCCTGCCTTCTTTGCAAATACTCCCTGAGGCTATACCCATACTCACAAGAATACCTTTTGGAGTGATTCAGTGAACCACATGATGGAAAAAGTGTCTTGATTATTTCAGTTTTACCGAAAACCAAAATTGACCACAAATTTTCCATTAAGCAACATTGATTTACAATCAAATAATAAATGCAGCTAAGCTATGAAAAGCTAGAAACAAGTAACTAGTGGTAAACAAAATCATAGTAAGTGTAGTTTGAATTTATCCGGGGGGGGGGGGGGGGGGCACTTGGCCTTATTCTGGATAGGGGTGTGCCGCGGGACCTCGAAAACCCGTACCCGTCATACAAGGTCAAAATGGCCAAAAGCATACCCTGTCGTACAAGGTATTATGCGAATGTATAACCCGTCGTACAAGGTGAAAATGGCAAAAAAGCATATTCCGTCGTATAAGGTATTATGTACTTGTATTGTCAACGATCGATAGGAAATATGTATATTCAACCCGTTATACAGGTGAGAAGAGAAAAACATACCCCGTCGTACAATACGAAGCCCCAAAAAAACCTGTCGTACAGATTGAAGCTGAAAAACACACCCCGTCGTACAAGTATGAGGCCCAATAAAACCCGGCGTACAAGTCGAGAGGCCGAAAAAACATACCCCGTCGCGCGGCACATATATACTACCACTATACACTTAAGTGCCCCCCCACCGGGAATTTATCACATGATTTACCAGAAACCTTCATTCACTTAGGCAAGGCAAATTGATAAATTATCCATCGGTACATCACTTTTATTATGTCTACGAAAAACGGCCTGATATACTAATTACACTCGCTTTGAGGACAGGGGTTACCTTTGGCCCGGCCGCAGTCTCTGGCATAGAAGATAGCTCCGGTCGAACGTTAACATGAATTCAGACGTCTTGTAGGGCTAGCATAGAAGATAGCTGCGACCGAACTAGGTCTACGACCGAACCAATGCTAATCCCTGTGGCTGCTACCATCCCTTGTCAATGTCATACGAAAATCATTTTACCTCTGACACTTACAGAAACGACCAAGCATATGTTGTCACGCATAAATGTATTTCAAACCCACCATCATTGGACGAGGACATGCTGTCAGTCACGATAAACTATAGCAGAATATTATATATATATATACATCAATTTTCATTTTGAGTATGCGATGTTTTAGGTCAGATAGAGGCTCAGGGACCATTTATTTTTTCTCAAGTGCGCCGCCGGGCGCAGCGTGCATGCTGGAAATGTGAACGAGTGCAGTGCAGCGGGGGATGAGGTGGGTGGGGAGAAAGGTGTGTGGCTGGGCTTTGGGGTGGGGGATAGGGGTTTTTGCATGGGAAGGGTATACAGGGTATACGAGAATGAGGAGCGAGAGAGGCAATCGATCAAACAGATTGGATTTAGAGGGGCTGGGGAGACATGGGGGGGGGGGAAGTTTGATTTTTATCTAAAATTCTTCATAATCTGTTTTTCCTCTTCAAATTATCAAAAAATTTCAGTTTCTAACAAATATTACATTTTTTTTTTATTCTGCGGACTACTAACATTCTATTCAAGGGCTGCGCCGTCCGCATTTACAGCCGCTCGTGTGGGATTCCTTATACTATCCAAGCTATGATATTGTAAGGGGCATTGACCACTATCCAATGGTGGAGAGTGTAATCTTGCACTAGCGAGAATAAGGTATAAACCGGTTATGAGACAGCCCATTCATAATGGATTGGCGGTAGCCTCGCAACTGTAACCATCTCAATAGATGTAAGTAATGCAGAGTGTACTGTGGTTAATTTTATTGTGACGCTGTTTGGCCAAAAATACACAACGCTCTCTCTCTCTAGAACACCCTCAAAAGCCTCATCTTGAAATTGACATCTTCCGGACATTCAGGACTCAACTCAATCCCAAAACCTGTATTCGTCCTTATTTGGGACCAGTGTTACATGTGACCTCAAGACAACTTAGGACTTCAGTTCTACACCCCTTTAGAAAATCTGGTCTCAACATCCTCGTGGAGAACCAAACGACCCCGATACCATACTCAAAGTGAGTGCCAATTTATGATATCTTTTACATATGTTTTTGTTCTGAATTATATATATATTTCCCACTCATTTTATTAGGTTGAGCCCTTTATCCGGTAGTAGATTAATATGCCTCTGGCCCGTAGTACCGATCAATCTGATGCACGGAATGGAAAGGAGCAGATACCCATCCAATGCACCTACCGAGATGCACCCCACTACACCAGCCACCTACCCCCTTCCCACTTATATCCCCTTTACCCCTTGACGACCCCTCTGTCCATGTTGTCATGTTAAGGGAGGACTGGCTCTCTGACACCCAAACCTACATCACGCTACTGGGATGGCCCGATCATCACGTAATGAAGGTATTTTCTACATTCAAGCAGGTTTTGGTCCGATCCCAGAGACCACCTCAGAAGAGCAGTTACAGAGACAAGGTAGCACACCCGGGATAGCTCAGAGGGAGATGTAACCGTCGCATGTCCTTCTTAGGTACACGTCCTAATGTAACGGATTCAAGGAATCGCTGTACTTCCAGGGACAGAGGACGCAGCAAATCGCTCATTAGTACCAGGGACAGAGTCGATAATCTTATTCGAAACTGTACCCTCAGCAAAACCCCTATCAAATGTTTCACCTGCAGCAGTGAGGGACATGCTAAATTATGCCAATTAAACCAGCATGGCTCTGTTTTGTACAGAGAAAGGTTGCAGAAACATGGCACCACCTCAATTCAATGAGCACCGCCTTTTTCAGTGATCGGACAGTGCTATTTAAGACACTGGTGCGCGCATATCCTGCATAAACTATTTAGCTAAATAAACCCCTTTAGGCGTCAATAAAAAACAAAACAAAAGGTACCCGAACTGCAAAATTGCCGGTAGCTGCCAATGTCCACCTTATTGGCTATACAAGAATTCGGACACTTAACACATACACTCCAGGTACCGCGGCAACATACTGCAATACCCTCTCAAATACCATAATCCCATATGAGACCTCGTCACGAGCAGACATGCCATGATTTATAAAGCAAAACGATCCACATGTCTCCAGCCACCAGTACATATGCAACCAATCCAAATATCATCCCGGATATGCGGACATATTTACAACGGACGACTCCCCCTGACCCTGCATCTGCCCGTCTCAAGTATATCAGTAGCCCCCCTTTGTCTATTGATGCAGGATCCAGCGTATTTAGCTCCTACGTCATGCATGCACGTAATCCGATTTCTGACGCTCTTACCGGTGAAGCTTGCGCACCGAAAGCGGCCGTGTTTATGTTGTCCGTTGACACACGCGTCGCCTAATCAACGCATCGTACGCAGCTACTGCCAAGCCTCCAATTACACCTGGGATGCTCTCCAATAGAAGTGTATGGTGGCTAGGTGACATTTCGTGACTTATTGTAATTTTGAGTGCTATATAGCAGTACAGTGCGTCATATGACTTCGGCCAGAACACAGAACAAAGCACCGCATCCAGGAATAGAAGCTTAAAAAAGTCCCGTCTGTTTTACGTCGTTTCCTACAGACGATCAAAACTAAGTAACATTTCACGTGGACAACCCAGCTACATAGCCGGCCCGGGAAAAGGGCAGGAAACAGGTGCTTTTAGAGATAAGGACAGCGTTGATCATACAACATTGATTATGGCTGGTTAACATTATGAAAACACATACTATGTGGAATCATATGCGAGAATAACCAGTGTAGGGTCTATATAGCTCGCAGAACGCTCTACAAGTTATCCCACAGCGTACCACGGCTACAAATAGCTTGAACATGTGCGCATAATATACATATACACACACACACACACACACACACACACACACATATATATATATATATATATATATATATATATATATATATATATATATATATATATAAGTATATATACACACATATATTTATATATATATTTTATATATATATATGAATATATATATATATAATGATATATATATAAATCCCATATATGTATATATTTATTTATATATATGTATATATACATATATATATGCATATATATATAGTTATATGAATTTATTTTATATGTACATATACATATATATATAATTACATATATGCATATATATATAGTTATATGTATTTATTTTAATGTACATATATATATATATAAGTATATATATATGTATATATATATATATTGTAAATATGCATGTATTTATATATATATGCACATATGTATATATATATATACATATATATATATTCATGTACGTAAGTACACACACACATATATATATGTATATATATATATGTATATATATATATATATATATACATATACATATATATACATATATATATACATATATATATATATATATATATATATATATATATATATATATATATATATATATATATATATATATATATATATATATATATATATATATATATATGCGTATCAGTACATACATATATACATACATACGCTACATGGTGCTGTCATAGCGATGTTGTCAATGATACAAACCAAACTCAGTACTCACAGCAAGAAATGGCACCAAATATTGTACCACTTACACGCCACATATATATTGAACATACGAGTGCTATTTGCCTATGCTTCCGTAAATTTCCATGCGTCCCACGGATGACTGAGCAAACATTTAGTGTATGGCGAATAGTACATTATATGCATTCACACTATGCGTTAAAGCGCTGTAGTAATTGCGAATGCTACTCGAAACCGGATTTCATATTATCTTTAGGCATCAAGTAGTTACAAAATCTGGACAAATAGTGGTGATTAGAATTTGTCAGCACTATATGCCCAGGCAATCGTTGATTAAGTGTCAATAACATTTTTTTGAATTGCATATTGCAGATTGATGTCTACCAAGGTGGCACTGGTAGCTCCCAGGTGCAGCCACCTCGTTGAATGTGACATGCAATATTGAGTGCAAATGTGCGAAAGAAAATCACAATGCGCAGACTTTCAAGTAAAGTAGAGTTAACATGATTGCTGTCCCATAATAATTTTAATTCTTCTCATTGCCAACATCTCCTTCTAAATGCTATCCTGAGCTCGTTGTGCGGCTAGTGAAAACCATGCTTACAAAGTGCTGTTTAACAATGATGTGGGTAAACATACATGGCACACACTTGAAACTTCGGTTGTTTTGAAAGATTTTAACTACATATTTCCTGGTTATTATTTGTCGTTATATTGTTCTGTGCAAACCCCATGATAATATCATCCGAGCTAGTTATTAACCTATTGGGCGCGCGTACCATACTGCGATCGAGTATGTAATGTGTAGGTTTATTGGTCATTTAGAGAGCTCACATAAAGCCTAACCACGATTTGCACTCTATTATCTGTTCTATTTAGTTTAGCCGCTGTGTCACCACAAGCAATCTCATATCCGACACCTTTACTTTGCCCTGTTGATTTGAACGAACTCTCAACGCATGCAGTTGCATGCGACTGGGCGTATTACCGGGGGAATATACTTGGCGTATTACCGGCGGCCACAATGCGTGTTGACAACGCTTGCCTTCAATCATGTGGGTGTTGATGGGGAGAGAACAAGGACCAGAGTGTGACGCATTGCACAGCTAAGATTGTTGGTTTTGCGAGCGAATAAGTAAGTCACAAGCTCCGAAGCGATATCTCAGCCATCGCTTAGATCGGAAAATACGGCAGCGGTTATATAACTGACCACATTAACATGAAACATATGTAATTTACCCTAGGTTTCCCCCACATCGAGCTAACGTATAATTTTACTTTCGCCATTAGAGAGACCAGCTACCACTAAGTAAATCGATCTGTTCGTCATTATCTATATCATATTATACCTAATAAGAGATATTATCAGGCATCAACTTTCAGAACTGAGGCTATAATGCATCCGTTTTTATTTCGTGACCCGCCATCGACCTCAATCCTACCGAAAAAGATCATTAAATAGCCTGGCTGCAGAAAACATCAATACTTTCTCCATGTGTTAGGTCTTTTTGCAGTTGTTGTAGATTAGTTGATTATATAGAATTGCCCATCGAATTATATATCAGTTACCCGTCCACGATAATTATAAGGGTAAGTACAATGGACTTGCCATAATGTTGAGATAACGAGGGGCACACATCGCATTACAGACAGACGCTTGCCAGGGATCTTGTATAGAAACACTTAATTATGTACGAATAATATGTGTGGATTTAAATTAACATGACGGAATTAATTCATAGCAGGTAAATTCATGACGAGCCAAGCCTCCGGTTTCGACAACGCCAATATCTCTTGTGATTCACTTCAACAGAGGCCGCCCACCAGGAGCGCTTAGTTCATCATCTGTGACGTCAGTCCTGTCTGGATCTACAAGGAGTTAGTCTATGATGCTATGACCGTCCATCGTGCTGCTATCCATTCGTGCTACCGATATTGAAGCGGGACTTCTCACGTAGTTCCTTCAGCACAGAGTTGTTGTTTTGGGTAAGGACAAGGACGCTTCTCTACGCATGGCGGCCGCCAAAGGCCGACACTGACAGCCGGTTGCTGTTCTTGACCCGTAACTTTTATGTCGAGCAGTCGTCAATAATGTACAGACTGGGTTTACTCGGAAGCTGCCCGGGTAGTCATGGAGCAACTCGCCAGGGTGAACAACGTAAACCTCGAGGTCTGCTTAAACCAAGAAGCGTCTGGCAGAAACGTATGGCTGGGCAGATGGTATGAATATGCTGGAAGGCGCCGAAAAAGATTCGTTCAAAACTAAGCAGGGGCCATCTGGAAACGCAAACATACAGTACATCATACACGAACCGGCAGTCCATGATTGCTGCGAATTTCACTCCATATATGCGTACCAGTTACAACCGTAATATATGATTCGTGCTGCAAGCAATTTAATGTTTAGTCTCAAGAGCTGCATGATTGGAAAGGAAGGTCCTGTCATTTAAAATGTTACGCTCAAAATATTCACTATGGTAAGTGAAACAAATATGCAGACCATGCAATATATATATATATATATATATATATATATATATATATATATATATATATATATATATATATATATATATATATATATATATGTATATATATATATATATATATATATATATATATATATATATTTATACATATATGCATATATAATTTAATCAGGGTCTGCTAGCAATCAAGTGCGTCAGTAGTAAACGATGTGCTATCGAAACGCCTGAACCAATGCTGAGGGCGCTATGTTTATCGTATTACCGGGACACCCGTTATTGATGTATTAACTAGGCACTTAAAACTATCCAGTTTGCTACTGCAAAGTAGTACTGTCATTGCTATTATATATAAAGTACAATCTTAACACAATGCCTACAATTATAAATGGCACCAAAACTGTACTTGTTGAGCACCACTTTACCATTGGTCTACGCCACAATACATTTCTAGGCGCCCCACGAATGAATGCGCAAAAATTCAGTTTTAGGCGAAATTGCGTATTATATGCATGCCATGGCATTTCACTGATTATATAGATGAATGTAATTAATATGGGGAATCTTGGTTCTTCTGCATTGTAGAACCACACAAAGTTTGTCAAAAGTTGGACTGAAATAGATAGTATTCGTTATCTGCGGGGAAATGTTCGAGACATTGGTTAGTTCACTTGGCACTAGAACAAATTGTTAAACGTTAAATTAAAAATTGTGTGATGTTGTGGATATACATAACGATTGGAGGCGAGAAAACACCTACGGGACTATACGCTCAAACAATTCAATATATGCTATAACCCTACCGGACATTATCCAAAGGCATCCAAAAACATAGCTGTCATTTTAGTGTATCAATGAAATATGCTCAACCAATCATTGATGCATAATGAAATGAGTCAATAGGACCATTTAGAATTGTATATTTAAGATTGATGTGTGCCAAGATTGCCATAGTAGCTCCAAGCTACAGCTTCTGCATATTATGTCTGGTTTTCAATCTATGAGTTATAACGGACTTAGGCATTCAATTCACTATTGTACAATATATTCCACCTAGTAGCAGCTTCATATTCATGCAATCGACATATTCATGCAATCTAAGCACTACCTCAAAACATCAGCTGTCCGACTTAGTGGTAGAGCAAACGTTGCTTATACGATAATCTTAATTGACAGTCACATTCAACATTGAGTGAAAATGTGTGAGAGAAATGAGAGTGCACAGACTGTAAAGCGGACTACCGTTATCATGATTGCTGTCCCATAATCATTGTAATTCTTCTTACTCCCAACATTTCCTTGCATTTACCTTCTTTTAACCATGCTTACATTCAGTGCTATCCAACATAATGTAAGGACGACTTCCTTGACACACAATCTAAGACGTTGGGCATATTGGAAGATTTATACTGCCTATTTTCTTGCCATGAATTTTCTTCTTAAGTGACGTTTTGATTTTTCCATCGTGCACGGAAGTAAATATATGCTGGTTTTAATGGTGTTGCTCCTGTTTTGCATCTAGCCGGAACCAACAAACACGTCATCGGGGTAATGCCTGTCGCCCACGTATCGCTTTTTCCTCAATTATCTTCAATTATCCCGTACTAACCAAGTAAAATATAAACAGATGATACAACCACAGAAAGCATCCGAAAGATAGAGAGGACTTTTGGTTTGAAACGATTGCCAATTGGTTAATGCAGCCACACGCTGAATATTATGAAAATATTTTTTATAATTTTCTGTTGTGACGAATATACTTCTAATCAATATGATTGGTGCTAGTCGTCTATATCGCACCGCATTTAATGTTTCGATTTTCATATGTGACATCTTCTCTTCCTCTTTTCCAGCCAGTATGAATCCGCTGTAAGGCTAATATCACAATGACGATCTGTCAACAGGCCGGATTAAAGCGCAATCTCATTCTGTCTTCACGCGTGTGGACCTGTTGAACCTCCACAGGTCTGCTCTTTAGAAAAATCACTTACCTTTCAAGGTCATGAACTAACTTTAATCAAACTGTAGCCGGAATTGAGGCGCCGAACTACTTTCCCGTTAACTTCGTACTGTCTGATCATGTGCCAACAAACAGGCATTGCCAAAATCCCAAAGCTGCGAAAATGTTCCCATACTACTTCTATCATTGCGATCATTTATAGACGTCTTGATATACTTAATTGTCTTTTTTGACGGCCAAATGTGTGCGCTACTGTGACCTAAACTGGTAAATGATCTAGTAACCTTAAACCAGACATAGCTGTGCGTGATGTCAGTTATAAACGACCCTCATCTACCACTTATAAGGCTGTTTAGTATTCACGCGTTACTAGTTTGTACTTACGGTAAACGAAATCATTCGAGTTGCATGATGAGGAACGAATATATTGATTGGTATTTTCCCTAAAAATAAGCAATCGTTAAAAAATAGCAGTACGTAGAAGTAAGCGTGGTATTTCATATTAGGACAGAAATTGAAATATAGAATCTAGTAAATGTATTTTGGCTGTGTATACCATATATATATATGGAATGAACTACACTCAGATAATTACAGTTGCAAGTACCCGAGACCTGAATTATTTACACCATCCGTTAAACACCTGTTCCTAGAAGAAAAGCTCAGATAGAAGATGCTCATTTGCTATTCAGTAAACGTGATGGTAAAGGGCATATTGGAGGAACCTTCTTGTCATTGGTTGGCACAAAACTATCACTTTACTAGAATTATATTTTACTGCGACGTTTCATATAAGAAACTCTGGCAGCGTCGAGAATATATTCCTGGTGCCAGGCCAACGGTGATTATTTCGCTAGTTATTTTATACTTGGCTCTGGTTTAGAACGTTCTGAGTTACTTTTGCAAAGAGTTGAATCAGCTTCTTCTTGCCAATGCCAATATTCATCTTTGTGCTGCTAACTTGAGTAATGGTGATTTGATGCTTGACGTTGCGAAGATATGATGACGTAAAATTAATACTTTTTTGTTTGCATCATGATTACCATATTCTTAAGTATCAATATTATCATTTTTATTGAACTTATGGAGTTTATTAATTATGCGGCTTGTAAACACCACATGCTTCATCGATGGTTAGATCAGCAAACATTGACAAGTGGTTTACGATCAACTGTACTGTTTCGATTCCCGTTATGACGTCACATCTTTGATTTCGCTACAAATAATGGTGTAGCGCATCATTCTGCGGAAGTATATCGCGAGTTATAAGTATCACAATGATAAATGTAATAGAAGGTTAAAAAGAATGATACTCATTAGAGAGATGTTTGAAGTTCATAGCAATCGGTGATTTCCGACTGAAATCCCCTTTAGCGACTCAATCGTCGCAACTCATTCATGAATTAACAACCCCATTTAAGAATTTTCACGCACTCTCATTTTTTTTTGTGGAGCATAAACCTGATATATTCAACCTGCAGGCCATATTTATTGCAGTCGTAGTATCAGCTACAATTACAGAGTCGACAGTGTAGATCAATCATTCAATGAAATCTAGGTCAGTTATTTCACGGTTTAAAGGCCAAATTGTCGATAGTTGACGACACAAATTATATTAAAGCCCTTACCTGCTGACCAATACGACTGTTTTTTCTGTAAATCAAATAAATGATTAATAGAAATCGCTTTATTGATTGGTATTGTAATCACAGGTTATGTTTTGTTAAAACGCAGGCCGATCCCCCAATGTTCGAGTCGTTCAGGCATGTTAAAGCTAAAGTAATTATTATCAGCTTATGCCATGCACTTCAATTAAGAACGTTCCGTGTATATAAAGGTGATCAATGTCACATAAACGAACGCAGAGTGATCGACGGGTGGACTGAAGCTTACAATCTACTCTACAACATCAGTCAAGATGTGTTTTTGTAAACCGTTGATATGTTTGTTACATTCGTGCTCACCTGTGATCGATTAACGTCTGAAGACTGTTTACCATCAACGTTAATGTACGTCACTAGTTGAGATAGATGGGGCAGGATGTTGGGGAAGGAGGTAGCGATATTGCTATGAAATTCAATGCAATCCAGTTGCTTTTGATCACCTTCAGAAGATGTGTTTTTCTTAACGTTTTAAGTGCGCATTGGTTCATCACCAAATAAAAACTACAAGGGCTAAGGATGGTCGGCTATGAATGTTAGGGTGACATTGCTCATATTATTTTCCCGGATTAGTCAATCACTGCTCGCAACAACAAGCAATCCCATCTTGCACCAGGAATGTTGCCGCATCAGGCAGCACAAAGGACACAGACAGAGACACACAGAAGGTATACAAGACAACACGGTCAAGTCAGCGGAGCCGCTAATAAAGCTGAATATTACTTTAGTAACGGGCTTTATCTTCGAGGACACCAACCCTAAGATACCTACAATGACAGCGCCGGCCTAATAATAATAATTGTCTCCCGCACCAAATGACCTTTCTCTTAATACCTAAATATGTTATTGTGTGCTTTATAAATCTTGTCGATGTTATCAGTGTTATATGCGTCAGCAGTTGTTCGCCCAGTGCTATATTTATCGACCTTCGTACCAAGGTACATCACTTTTATCTAGATACCAACCTCAGTGACAACCAGCATTGACCGGACTTTTAGTAGCAGCGATAGGTCTGCAGAATTACTAGAATACGTTCATTCCCCCATTTAACGGTTGTGTCCTTAATAAACGATGAACATTCAATGGTGTTTCTCATGCTTTGGTAGGCAGCGGATTGCCTTCCACGAATTCAGAGCTAGTAATCAAAAGTAGGGACTGCATTGATGTTTATCACTTGACGATGAAAGCTCGATACAAGAAAAGACTTTCCGGAATGTAACTATACGCGCACATTGTTTTCCAACTGAAGGTGCTACTGACACATATAACCTATCTCACTGAAGGCAAAGTATCCCATACATCAAAGCTGTGCGACCCTAATAATAATATCATCCATGATAGTCATTTACTTGTTTAGCGAGCGAACCGTACTACAATGGAGTATGTGCTGGTTTTGTTGGTCATTTAGAGAGCTCAGATAACGCCTACTCATGCATATGCATATCGTCTCTATTCAGTGTTCCTGCTGTGTCACTGCAAACAATATCATATCCGACACCTTTATTTAATAACAGGGATTTGAACTACCTCTAGTTTGGCGCTACTGGGCATATCACTTGGGATAACAATGCGTGTTGACAACGCTGGTCTTCGATGATGGGGGTGTTGGTGGGAAATGCAGGCGCGGAGTCGAGTAAGAGGCATCGCACAGCGAAGATAGTTTGGTTTGGAAGTAGGTCACTAGCTCAGAAGAACAATTGTAGCCATCGCTGATATTGGTTATATGGGGCACCGATGATATAACTATCTACCTCAACATAACACTTACATAACTTGCCTAGAGTTTCATCCGCGTCGAACAACACAGGTTTTTCGGAATTCAACATAACAGCAAAAATTGCAATTTGCAACAACTGCGTTTATCTATCTATACATCATATGATGTCTTCAGTACCTTTTTTCCGTGACGCGCCATCGGCCTCAATCCCACCACTGTCTCCATATGTAGGACTTAGTGGCATTTAAAGCAGAATGAGTATATCGAGTTACCCTTCGAGTTATATATCAGACACATAGCGCGATGCTAATTAGGGTTAGTACAATGGGCTTGATATAATGTTGAGCTAACAAGCACGTCGCACTACAGACGGTGCTCTCTTGAGCTTTTTATAGAAAATATTGTCTGCAGCAAAGCTATTTTTATTTTACATGATCCACTCAAATAAACATACGAATAAAACGAAAGGATGGGAATTAACATTGCTTGTGCTCATGTCAGTGGCGGTTTGTTCCATGACAATTGTAGCAGCTTGAAATGGTTCATGTTGAAGGAAAGACACCCTACAGAGAGTTTAATGAACAAACGCCGATGACCTTCATCACGAACGCTATCCATGGAGCGTCACTCTCGCAATTAAAACTAGACTAGGGGTCTTACACAAAAGCTGACATCTCGTAGGAGACGTTGGCCGACTCAGATTCGTTTTCGATAGTATCAGTCTGTGAGTTACTCACATTGCTTGTCTCACGCGATCGCTCGCCAGATTTGCGCGTCGGATGCACAGAAAAAAGAAACAAAATTAGGGGGTCTTTCCTTGTGGGGGCTTATTTGCGACTTTGTCGTCCAAGTTCCACCATAAGGTGTGCCCAAATCAGCACCTGTAAGAAACTGTTCTGATTCGTTACATCCTTTGTCTGGCTTGGGTTTTGCAGCGTTTACAGTCCGGTGCCTTTTGACATCGGCTTTCATCCACGTCGACATGGAGTTCAAGGTGGGTTGGTGACAATGTACCGTTGCCAACATCAGCAAAATAATGCTCTAAGGCAGTAATCGAATTCAATCACGGATATATGTTCAAAAATGTTATACAGCCTCTCCGAAAGGCACGGACCATGAATACATTGATGTATGTATGTATGTATGTATGTATGTATGTATGTATGTATGTATGTATGTATGTATGTATGTATGTATGTATGTATGTATGTATGTATGTATGTATGTATGTATGTATGTATGTATGTATGTATGTATGTATGTATGTATGTATGTATGTATGTATGTATGTATGTATGTATGTATGTATGTATGTATGTATGTATGTATGTATGTATGTATGTATGTATGTATGTATGTATGTATGTCTGTATGTCTGTCTGTATGTCTGTCTGTATGTCTGTATGTCTGTCTGTCTGTCTATGTATGTCTGTATGTCTGTATGTATGTATGTATGTATGTATGTATGTATTTATGTATGTATGTATGTATGTTTGTATGTATGTATGAGCATATCTATGTATGTATTCGCTCTTCATCATTTAGGAACGATTCCAGTCGCTTGACCAGAAAACTAATAATTTTTACACTGTATTTCTTTTTGCATATGTTTTTTCCCAAGCAGCAAATCACCCAGGGATAATTGATTATCCCTGGTACTATGTACTGCTAGTCAAGATCACCTAGCCTGTTGGCTGCAGGCCCTGTTTACATGTTACTGATATTCAATAGTCTCGCCAACAGTCTAGGATATTGTCTCGTCTTGAACTGGTCTAGCATCCCAGAAGCTGACACACAACTGGTTCTTTGTGACTGACTATTACGTAAACATGCTATCGTGCAGCTAAGCGATTTAACGTTTACTGCAAACTAAGTAAAAAGGTTAAAGAAATATCACTGCTTTTGATTTCTTTCTTACTGCCATCTGACTCGTGATAAAATCGATTTGCTATAAACTTGCATATCAGATGAGTGTAGGATAAATCATCAATTTGCTAGACAACTTGCGAAAGATATCAGATTGAGTAGGATGGGTTCGTATAACGATAACCATTTGACAACATAAGTTCACATATACGACCTAACGAAAGAAGCTTAATTCCAAAACGATTGAGGTTGTGTGTATACAAGAAAGCAACATCAACCTTTAGCCTAATATCATTTAAAGCAGCGCTGACAAAGGCCGTATTATCTATATTGATATGAATATGAAAGTCCGAAGCGAAAGGTTCAAATGAATTTATGACGCCAAAAAAGCTTGCGTTTTGTATGAAACGCGTCCTCTATGTGGCGTATTAACTCGTCATTAATGCAACAAAAGCTCAGTTTTCGCCGACGTGATGTCCGCGCTGCAAGGATTCAGTGAAGCTAATGATTTAATCACGACGAAACAGCAGGTAATATTAATGTCGATGAAGCCATGAAAGCAACATGACCAGCCATGGGGGTCGGCTAGAGTCAAAATGAATGCTCTTCTGATATGTATAATCAGCAGGAATATATTAGCGCCATTTCTGATTACATTGGTTGAATATGATCAAAATCCGTAGCACTGTCATATATGGCCTTCTCGCGTGATTGGCAGATGCTTTTTTTACGTTACACAGCGAATGCAGTTATTGCCAACGAAAACCGCAACAGCTTTTTGATTTGTAATATTTTTTGTATAGTTGCTGATGTAGCTGCGCAAGTATATTGCACAAATAAACCAAGTACTTGATGCTGTTAATCCTCGCAAAACTAGACATTGCCTAACTAATAATAAGTCATTCCATATTGCCGGGGTAATAACCATTAAATTTGACATATTTTATTTCGACTAGAATACATTGACAACTACCAAAGTATTAGGTCTTATGTTCTATAGCGCAATTATATAAACCTTTTCACGCTTTATCCTTTGCATTGGCTTGCTAGTGATCCGTAATAAATCAATTCGGAAAAGATCGGCAGTATGAATGGAGATTCTGCATTAGCTAGCCTCAGCTCGAGACACTGCCGATGTCAAAGGTACGAGGCTCAAACTAAGGGCAAAAATCGATCTGATAAATTGTTTCTCCATGCCAACACAAGGTGATATGTGTTTGATATTAATTTGTGCTACTTATCAATGCATTATGTATGCAAAATTGTTATAGATAGGCAGAAACATTCGGCGGCTTCATAATCAAGCTACAAAAGTTCTTATCATGATCGGATCTTTAGCCCGATGAAATACTGTGTATTAATTCAAAAAGATATTTGACTAACCCCTGCTGGTATCGAGCTTAAAATGATATATGTCTTTGCATTAAAATGAGGTATCTTGGCAATACGGAATGGGCAGTCAACTGGCGTCTCAGGTCTGGTGCAAGCGCCATCCATCTTTTGTTATCGTGTTACTTGGGCTGATATCAGATAGATAATCTCAATGTTATCCAAGTTCATATCAATAAATCGGTTTAAGCAATAAGCTCGATATATATGCGTCACGCAGTGGCTATGATCTATGGCCATTCTGATGGCGTCACTGGGTTCACAAAAGCATTCTCTTTGGTCCCTATAACATGCCAACTAGCATGTACTTAAAACTAACACGTTATATTTGCTTCACGAACTACCAAAATATTTGAAAAGCTATTGTTCATCAACTATACAGAAGTGAGTCATTATGACGCTTTGTATTTGAAGTAAAACTTGATTGGATGAATAACGGTATATAATATTACAGTTATGTCCGAGTTGAAGCCGAAAATGGCGGTTGATACAATGCTAAATAGCCATACATTTATTTAACCTCTCTAAGCGCGTTTATAATTTGTTGCACAAGCGAATATCACGGTTGAGGTAAAGGTATTGTGAGACCATCCTGAGGTAATAAACCTTGTTTAAAAGCACCGAACCGGTGTACTCAGCAGAACAGCTTCTACCTTTTTATTTTCATTTAGAAACATTATGATGATAAAAACCCCACGGGAAAAAGTATGTCATTATTCTCAAGGGTAGATTGCGTGTAAGAATCAACACTCGGTTAACTTAGAAGTTCCATTATATATGTCTGAAATACCTAACATTGCATTGTATCGCTATTTGGTTTTCACAGCCTACCCGAGTGCCATATATAACTCACACATTTTTAGATATATTACTTGTTGTCTTGCCTCATGCCTCATTATATATTTGTAGGTTGTCACGGGTCGATCTTGCTTGTAAATATCAACTTGTGCGTTATATGTGTATGAATTGTCACGGGTCGATTGCGTTATCATTAAGTTATCATCGAGTATCGTTATATGCATGTTACAACCTTCAAACATCTTGTAGTGTAGTGCGGTGGTGTGTGCCAGAGTATACATAGATGTAACATCCCTCTCTCACTTATCTTGCACTGTTGAGAACGAGGTATAAACCTGTTGTGAGACAGTCCATTCGTAATGGATTGGCGGTAGCCTGGCAAGTGTAACTATCCCAATAGATGTAAGTAATGCAGAGTGTGTTGTGGTTGATTCTGAAAATGATTCTGACTCTCTATGGTCAGAAATACACAACGCTCTCTCTCTCTCTCTCTCTCTCTCTCTCTCTCTCTCTCTCTCTCTCTCTCTCTCTCTCTCTCTCTCTCTCTCTCTCTCTCCCTCTCTCTCTCTCTAGAGAACACCCTCAAAAGCCACATCTAGAAATTCGTCATCTGTTTGCTCTGTATTAAATAAATTTCCTGTTTATTTTATTGTGTTGATTACTATTTGATCCGTAGTTTTCATCAGTCTGTACGAGAGAGGCTTTTGACCCGTAGTTTCGATCAGTCTGATACAGAGAGTGGAAGTTGCGCTAAGGGAGAGTAAAGCTCAGTATGAGAAGGTGCAGGCTGAGAAAGACGAGATTAAAAGTACCCTGCAAGGTGTAAACGACGATATGTTTTTAGCAGACAGGTCAAAACGACGAGCTCCAATCTGTTTTAAGCGATGTGGGGGCCGCTCTGGGCTAAATTAACTCACAGCGAGAAAAGACACAAGAACAAGAGGTTAAGGGGTCCCTAGAGACTAAGTTAGAAGTCTATGTTGTCATACAATTCTGAGTTATGGGAGGATCGACACCCTGACAGCTAATCTACACCACACTACTGAGATGGCCCGATCATCACGTAATGAAGGTATTTACTACATTCCGGCACGTCTGTGTCCCATTCCAGAGACCACCTCAGCAGAACAGTTAGAGAGACAAGATAGCACACCCGAGATAGCTCAGAGGACAGATGTAACCGTCGCATGTCCTTCTTAGATACAAGTCCTAATGTAACGATTCCAGGAATCGCCATACTTCCAGGGACAGAGGACGCAGCACATCGCTCATGAGTATCAGGGACAGAGTCAATAATCCCATTCGAAATTGTACCCTCACCAAAGCCCCTATCAAATGTTTCACCTGCAGCTGGGAAGGACATGCTAAATTATGCCATTTAAGCTAGCATGGCACTATTTTGCACAGAGAAAGGTTGCACACACATGGCACCACTTCAGTTTAATGCGCACAATGCTAGTAAAGACACTGGTGCGCGCATATCGTACAAGACTAAAGGTACCCGAACTGCAAAATAAAAGCCGGTTGCTGCCAATGTGCACCTTAATGACTACACATGACTACAACATACCATGATCCCATATAAGATGATTCCATCACGAGCAGACATGCCATGATTTAGAAATCAAAACGATCCCTATGTCACTAGCCTTCAGTACATTTACAAACGATTCAACTATGATACCAGATTTCACACGAGCAGAATGCGGACATATATACAATGGACGACTCCCCCCGACCCTGCATCTGCTCGTCTCACAATCAACCATTATCACAGTAGCCCTCCTTTGGTCTATTGATGCAGGATCTAGCGTAGTTAGCGCCTACGTCATGCATGCACATAATCCGATTTCTGACGCTCACAACGGAGTAGCTTGCGCACCGAAAGCGACCGTGTTTATGTTGTCCGTTGACACACGAGTCGCCTAATTAACGCATCGGGCGCGGCTACCGCCAAGCATCCAATTACACCTGTCATCAACGAATGCCCAGCGGGCATTATGGACGTCAGCAAAGATGCTATTATTTCACTTATCAATAAGACTTGACAATCACTACCTAGCCCATGACAAGTTAATTAATGTAAATAAGCGTGTCTCAGCGTTCGAAGACAAATCTGGCAACCTAGGTAAAACTTTTCTAGCAAGTAAACGCTAACCAAATGCCAAACCCAAACAATGCAGGTCATACTGAACAAATCCTTTCATTGAATAGGACATCAATAAACAGGTAGACGAGTTACTCAGACAGGGAGTCACTTCATACAGTTGTCAATGGCAGTCACCGATGGCCATGGTTGCATCCGAAATGACGCCTATATGTCGCCTGTGGTGTTTGCTATTACAATGGTATATTTTTATACCACTCAAATAGAAGTGTATGGTGACTATGTGGCATTTCGTGACTTATTGACAGTAATGATATGCTAATTTTGAGTGACGAAAAGCAGTGAAGTACGCGATAAGACTTCGCAGGCCCGGGAAATGGACGAGAAATAGTCTCATTTAGAGATTAGGACAGCGTTGTGCATAAAATATATTGTAATGTAATATGAGGAAATGCTGCAAAAATACATCTGAATAAAATGCTTATCTTACATAAACGCATCATACGAATAATAAGTCATTCAGGGTATAGAGATCATACAGAAACATTATTCAGTGAACTGAACATTTTGAACATATATCAGCTTCAACTGTATTGTGTAGCAATATCCATGTATAAATATGATTATGGATTCTTACCAGAAGTATCTAATGACATGTTTACAAAATATAGAAATGACCATGGACATTTAACACGAAATAGCCTAATATAATAATCTACTTACCCCTAGGTGTACAACCAATGTCCGTCAGAAAAGCATTCACTATGTTGGTGCCTGTTTATTCATCTCTGCTCTAGACTATTTTACTGTTGAAATAACTGCAATGCAAGCTTTTAAGATTATTATGTGAAGTTTAATTAATGAGGGAAAGATAAAGTCCATATAGCGTAAATGATATTAACTTCCTAATGCACCTTGTTAGGTCAATACATTGCTGTATGAAGATGATGGAGCGCACAAACTTCAGTTTCTGCTCCCATTGTCCAAGAGCACACACACACACACACACACACACACACACACACACACACAGATATATATATATATATATATATATATATATATATATATATATATATATATATATATATATGTGTGTGTGTGTGTGTGTGTGTGTGTGTGTGTGTGTGTGTGTGTGTGTGATTAAATACATATGCTAAGTGTTTCATAATCTATATTGTTGTTACGCATTAACTTATATTGTTGCTATTCCAGTATGTAACCTGTGTATGTAGTTTTGCATGTATGTGTATGTGGCCAATAAATATCTATCTATCGAAAAAAATTATCTTAAAGATCTATCTATCTATCTATCTATCGATCTATCTATCTATCTATCTATCTATCTATCTATCGATCTATCTATCTAGCTATCTATCTATCGATCTATCTATCTATCTATCTATCTATCTATCTATCTATCTATCTTTCGATATATATATATATATATATATATATATATATATATATATATATATATATATATATATATATATATATATATATATATATATATATATATATATATATATATATATATATATATATATATATATATATATATATATCAGACACTGGCAGTCAAGGATATATTTCCGGTGCCAGGCCAAGGCCCATTATTTAACTAACTGTGGTTTTAAATTATCATTACTAAATAAATTCACGGCAGGTTATTCCGCTGCCGATATTGAAGCGGGTCTGCTCATAAGAATTGTTCTTTTGGTTTAGAACAAGGACGCTTTTCTACACAAGGCAGCCGCTAAACGCCAGCTCTTACAGCCAGTTGTTTATCTTAGTCAGTACCTTTTGTATCGGGCAGTCAATGATATACAGTCTGGGCTTCCTCGGAAGTTGCCGTGGAAGGCCCTCGGGTAGTAATCGAGCAACTCGACAGAGTCAACAACGTTAACCTTGAGGTCTGCTTAAACCCAGAACCACGACTGGTTGGTCTGGCTGATGGTATGAATATGCAGTACATCATTCACAAACCGGCCGTCTATGATTGCTGCGAATTTTTCTACATAATAATGTCTTCAATCACTCTGAAATTCGCTTACTTAAGACCTCGGTTGTCGCATTTTTCCATCGCGACAAATGATCGGCGTAGCAATTCCTGAGAATCACTTAGCCTCAGTAATGGCATCAGGGTAATAACACCCCACGGTCACATCCCTGAGGCTGTCAGCGGCACCCATTTTCAGGTGATGACAGCGAAGTTGTACAGATATTTCACAACTGTCGGACACAGTTTAGCGCAGATTGCAGTCGTCAAGAACACGTGCGTTGAGTCAATGAAAACAATAATTTCATTTCGAATATAAATTTTAAGCAATCAAACAGATTTGTGAATTCTTGTCCCTAATGTAAAGCAAGCCCAGACGTCTTTGATCTGTCACATCAATTAATAAAATGAGGATATATACTGAGGATATATACATGCAATTCCCACACATTCATTCTCGTCGGCAGAGTGAGGCACTTGTCCAGCTTAACTCATTTATGCACAACTATGGAAAGAAGCAATGACGATGATGAGGGATGCGCACCACGTTTGTGTTCAATTATGATGGGACATTTTAATTTCCGTCTTTTGCTTAGAAATTACATAACCACATTGCAAACACACGACACGGTTGGAAATTCCTAATATGTATGCATTTTACAAATAAGGACGGCCCAATAACCTTCAACATAGCGAATTACTTCTTAATAATAAGAACAAGCTTGTGGTTTGGGTCGAGCGTC
>CM067346.1:50727132-50769632 GCA_034190875.2 Urechis unicinctus | reverse complement strand
ATTATATCCTTCACAAACAATCTCGTAGATATATTGCAATACTCTTCGCAGCAGACCGGCCATTGCAAAAGGGGTAAATAAGGAATGTTCAGCTTAACTTTCTCTTCCAGTTCTATGACTAAAAGCTCTTCCCCGCACCTTGCTGCGATCTCCCGTATCTTAGACCGAAGTCCAAAGCGACAATCTAGTTTTTGGATAATAACGTTCACCAATTGTTTTATATATACACAGTTTCATCTTTAACCAACCATTATTATGGAAGTGACAGTTTGTGACATGCATAGAAGCATGTGTTCTGCCTGTCTGGTAAACTTGAGTAATATAGTGCAGTGATATATGTACTATTAACCGAAGTTACAAACATTATAAGTCTATGGGAAGCCACAATGGATTTTTTAAGTGCGGTATATTACAATATCCAAACCTCTATAAAAAAGGTCATTTATATTTAAATAGCTTGGATTGCGTCGTACATGGATGTAACTTTGATCTAAACCCAATGGAAATAATTCAATATGTGAGCGCAAATTACTTTGAATTCTACTCATTGCAGTGCAGACGCGGAGATATCGGGCGCGAAAATACGCGCAGCGCGTCAAAGGTGGCTCCCGTCAAAAGAACGCGCAGTTACGCGTTCGTCGCTGGGTGGCGCGGCAGTAAACTGTAGCATTTCCCTTCAAGTCCGTCGTGCATCGTTTACGATTTTCTGCTACATGGGCTGCAGGTAGAACTTAACCATGCATGCTCCTTCCTGATGGTACTTTTCGTAACCGATAGTCTTAGAACCGTGGATGAGAGCGACCCAGCTCTCCTGATCATGAAATATTCATGGTATTTCACGAAAAATCCATGACATTTCATGAACAAATGTACTGAATATTCTACATAATGCATCAAAGTATTCAGGGATATTCGTGAACTACCATGAACGTTAAATGGCCACTTTTACTACTGAATACTAATGAATATTCATGGAAAACCACAATATGAATAATCATGCTTGTTCATGTTGCACCACAACACACAATTCATGAATTATCAGAAATGTTCATCGATAATGGTCCTACATGCAACCTTGAGTATTCGTGATCTACCACGAACGTTAAATGGCCAGTTTTACAACTGAACATTGGTGAATATTCATGGTAAACCACACCATGAATAATCATGCGAATTCATGTTGCCCCCACAAGATTTAGTTCATGAATTATCAGTAGTCGCGAGTAGTTGTGATCTACCATGAACGTTAAATGGTATTCTTATATCTCTTAACATTTACGAATATTCATGTATATTCATAATGCGTCACAAGACTCGATTCATGAAAATTCAGAGATATGATTAAGTCTGATAAAATGTTTTTATTGATATACTGTGGAATAATAAAGGCAATAGATCATGAAATGACTAATGAATCATTAAATTCACAGGCACTCAAGTCTGGACATTAATTGAGGATGATGGACGGTAATAATGATACTAACAATGTGCACAATTTGTTATAAAGACTGTCACTAAACAGAGTGTCTAATATCACATACATGTGTAACTCAATATTGTACCTTACCGCCTATTCCGATGACACATTTTAATTCGACCCTTCCCTTGATTGTATCTCCTTCCTTGTATTCATTAAATAGCTTCCTCCTTTCAAAAATTCTTGACAGGCCACAGGACTGGTGTGGTCTCCCACTAAAACATCTAAACAAAATCGTGTTTGACGTTGCTAAGTTTCAAAAGATTCGACTGACATTCCATTAACATATTAGCCAGTTCGCTGGAAGAAAAGAAGACAAAGAGAAAGCGCGTGATTCAATAACTGAACAATCTTCGCGCGCGCGCCCTTATACCCGGGCCTTGTACAAGACCATCGAATTTTCAACAAAACTCTGCAGAAGAGATTTGTTTGCACTCGCTGGGGATGAAGCGCTGCGGGCTGCGAGCTACGCGAGAGTTTTTCTATCGTGCATATTACTGATTTTCGATTATTATCTAACTATTGAATTTTGTTTTCACGAATAGATATTAAGATGGGAATAATTCAGGAGTGCCGAATTTGGGACCACCGGAGTGTGGAGAGTTTAGGGGCTACATCTGGTATGTAGGTCATTCCAATTCGTACAGTAAATGTTTGCTGCAACTTAACAATCCAAATTATTTGTATCAAGGCAAGTTTCCAGAATATAAATGTTGTAAACTTTTTTGGACTGTTATTTATGACATATTATTATAAATAATGGCTTATGTGGCATTCAAATATAACTACATTGCAGGCTGAACATTTCACCAGAACAATCCCATTAAGCTGATCTTGTTCTAACAACCAGTTCATTATCTTATTACAGATTTATCCCTCTTTCTCTTGATTTATTCAAGTATATACATAAATATATATTTTATGGCATGTGGTACATAATATGACTTGGGTCACATTAAGAAAGGGCTGACTGATTGTGCAAATCAAGCAAAGCTTTTATTCCCCAGCCCTAATATTGGTTTGTACAAGTGTG
Source organism: Urechis unicinctus (assembly GCA_034190875.2). Classification (NCBI taxonomy): domain Eukaryota; kingdom Metazoa; phylum Annelida; class Polychaeta; order Xenopneusta; family Urechidae; genus Urechis; species Urechis unicinctus. Next base: position 50,767,122 of record CM067346.1, on the reverse strand, counting down.
GTATACTGTGATTGGAGAATTCAGAATATTGAAAGTCATTTTGCTTGTTCAATAAGGTTGATTTTAGGGATGAAATATTTGTTGTTTCAAATTTATGGGTATACTCTTCATTGATAGCAGATTTTGTCCAAAAGTTGAAAAACTTGCATAAAGTTGATCATCTGTTTTGTAATAATCTCTCTCACGCACCTGAGAGTTCATTGTTCTTAGCAGCTATTGTGTCCGATAACGATTTTTTCAAACCCGCTAACGTTAGATTCATGGTTCGTCATGAAACTTCATACAACGCAATAAAGCGAAACTTAACTTCTCACAAGCACCTGAGGGTTCATGGTTATTCAATAATTTATATGAACTGGACAATAGTCATCAAACACTTTTTATCCTGATTTTTCATGTATATTTCAGCAGTTAACAAGAGCATGAATTAAGATTTTCATCAATGAAGGAAAAACATTAATTGTCATGAAATATCAGCAGATTGTGTTGACAATAAGGACTGCAACGCACGTTTTTATCGAGAACAGATAATAGTAATGTACAGCCGAGTGGGAGTAGGTCAGCAGCCTAGTACTGGCTGTAGAGCGAGACGACGCCATGATATTGGTCATACTAAGTGGTTAGTAGAGTGCTATCGTCATAACTGAATGAATGAAAGGGCGCTTCAAAAACTCTTTACCGTTTAAAATGCAGAAATTGTTTCGATGGATAGCAACCATTGGCAGATCCTTGTACAGAAACTTAATAACATTATTCATGATCTTACTGTAATCATGTTGGGTAACTAATTTAAGCTTTGATGAATGTCCCTTCTTCAAACTATACTATACTTCATGGACACAATATGCGCATCCATCCGGGTTTACAAACCAACTCATTATTTAAAGAGGATTACATACACTTGTCTTTGAAAGTTATGATGGATCGTAGACTATTTATAATAGCTACCATTCCTTAGTAAGCTTATATTGGTTCATTGTCGCGACTACGGCCCGCAAAAAGAGTCAATGTGCGGTATTTACTGCAGGCCGAACCCACCTGGTATTCGTCTTATGAATCTCCTAATGGCCATTGTTCAAATATCTGCGAACGCACCAGACATGATGATCCCCCTGGCGGAGATAATTGTGCTAGTGCTAGACGTATTGTGCCAGACTTATTGTTATTTGTATAAACACCAGGGACATTTCGTTTTTAACAGCAAGGTTGGCGTCTGTCGTGTAACACTGCATTCGAAAGACCAACAGAGGTGAAGGATAACCAACAATACCTTGCTCGCAAGATCTACCCGAAATATTTCCCTTCTGCAAGTACATTGGTATGTTGGTCTTCCTTCGCCAAATGCCAGACACACACCTCTCATATTTCCGTTCTTACTTCTATGCTGCTCAAGCAGCACTATGATACTTGGGTCTTCCTCAAAGGTAACAAAGTTTTGGGTCATTATATAGACCTGCTAACGAACGAGTTCATATGGAGAGCCTTTTATGTATTTCCGAGCAAATGGCAACGATAATGAAATTGCCTCGGGGCCAAAAAGGTACTTCTACGACCCACAATGTATTCAACCAGCGCTTTTCAAATGGACACAGAGTGCCACAAAATACGTTCGCCAACACTCAAGTGTTAAGAATGAATGTTCGCCACTGTCTGATAAACGTGCTGTATTTCAGGCAAAAGTTTAAATGCGGTGAAACCAACGAGGGCAGGACTCCTCCCCAAAATGAGGTGTCAGACCACATACATAAATCAAACGCATCATACAGCCAGTATACTGGGATAATATATACAAAAGTTGTGTATGAGTAGGTGCAGCGAATTCCTAGCCTCATCGTTGGTATGATATATCGATAATTCGCACATAATATAGCACCCAGCGCATACATCCTGTTTAAATCAACTGCCAATGTGTGACTCCTCTCAAAAGGTTTCTGACGACTGAAGGTCTCATTATATGTTCTTCTTATTAATGCTGGTTTAAGGAAGGGTTGTGTTAGGAGACGTGCAAAAGCAATATCATTGATACATATATGACGTTTGTGTAACCGATAAGGGTTATAAGCTGAACTGAGGCAACCGATTCATCGCATTGGTGGAAAGTGGGGTCTGACATCAGTGGTTCGATAAACTGATGTTAATATTATTGGCTTCATAATGAAAGGCAATTTATTTATTCACTTTAAATACTAACGCAAAACTATTTTATAAATCATTTAGCACACCAAAGCAAAAGCATATTACCTTGCTTTCACTGAGGTTATGAAAGCAATTGTTCAGTGGTTACCACAGAGAGCTCGCACTATGATGAACCATCAATTAGGAGAAACATATGCAGTTGTGACAGTAAACAACCTATCAAACATCCACCGGCCGTCTATTAACTCTTTGTATTATCTATGCATAGTGTATTTGTTAGAAATATTGATATACTCGCAAAAATATAGTTTGCCCGGATCATATTCTATTCATTTATGGGCGCAAATATTGCTGTCCTTATGCAATATTATAATACAATACTGGCATGATAGATAGCAAATCAAATCACTGATGCATGTAGCGTCATTCGGGTGGCTTCACAGCAGGTGCAACGTTCGAAATGCTTTCAAATTGATGAAGCACACTATGGTGTTCAGTCGCAATTAACTTGGTTTAACGCCAGACAAGGGAACTAATTGACTGACCTTGGGTTTAGTATTCATGCCGAGTTGGTTTTGTTGTACATGCAGACATTAGAGTGTCCATTGTTCCCGTGAGTACAGCCGTAAAATATCATCTCTGGAACATCTTTGGTTAAAAAAGGGTAACCGAATTATACATCTTCCACAAGGCTAAGCATCCGTGCGTTGCAGACAAATATGTGTTATCGTGACATGCATAGTTATACTATCGAAATTATACCAATATTAGACTGTGCTGTGCCATAATTAATGTCAGAGGTTTATGAAAAGTTTTGGCCAACAACATGTAAGAATACGTTGCATTGTGAACGGAACAACAACGCTCATATTTTATTCAATGAGTAACATTTATAGGTCTACAGAAAGGATAGATCAAAACTAATGATAAACTGACCACTATATGTCTGAAATTTCTGTGAGCATCAAAGCGCACAAACGCGAAAGCAGCCGCCTACACACATACGTTCATTCACATTGCGGATAAAATTGTGTTGGATGTTGCATGCATATAGCAGTTATTCTACCTCTGAATATTTGGCAATAGATCGTGCATGCATGTAAATGGGATGAGCCAGTAGCTTGGTAAGAGAAGTACTCGATAGCGCTCTGTCGTAACGTGATCTGTGGTGTTAAGATGCACACGATACACACTTGTGATAAGTAAAGAATCGAACTCCAGATGTAGGGTTAATAACAACCTGAACTTTATCTAGCTGTTTTCAACTTTCGAATTTCTGTTGAGCTCGGAGGCCAGGAGAGAACTGATTTTGAAATATAAATTGTTTCCCTCAACGACTAAGGCACGCCATCCCAATTCTCATGGGACATGCAGTAGCCAGGTCTGTGAGGGTTGGGGCTATCGGGCGTTGCCTAGGCAGGAAGGTCATGTGGCTCTGGAATATGGGGTATGTGTGAGGAGAGAAGGGAAGTGGCAGGTGACATGTAGGTCACTTGTGGATCTGGGAAACTGGGGCGTATAATTAATATAAGCTGTTGGGGGTTACTCCATCAACTGATGACTGAGAGAGTACGTTATGATAGAGGGTAGGTTTGTTATCAATTTGGCACTCAACAGATCTACATGTAAAATCTTAATTCAGTAATGTATGAAATACCGAATGAATTTTACGTCAATGACAGTAGTGTAAGAGGTACCCCTACTTACCTTGTTTTTGACTTCGAACGATGGACAAAGAGGATTGCGCAATATATTTTTCGCTGACGATCGCTTCCGGATATTTTGATGACATCATTCTATTTTTGGAAAGTGATTTCACCATCTGTTCAAATATTTTCCGTCCTTGAAATCTTTGCGTCCTTAGAATTGGTGACCTCAAGTCAATACATTGAGCTGGGCGCTATTTGGATGAGGACATTTTTGGCAGTTTTATTGAGAAAGAATTTGTAAATGGGTATTAAAAGTCAATTAGCGGTAATGGTGTTGAAAGAGAAGTCAAGGATAGCGTTATTGTTAATGGGAGTATTCACCGTCTGTTCAGATATGAAGACGGTGTTTACGAGGTGATTTGTTGCTATTAACTTCCTTTATCCCATGACATGTGGTGATATATTGAATTGGTGACCTTAGAATTGTAGGGTTATGTCCTTAGGAAGGTTGGTGAACTTAATAACCTGATGTGATGAATGGGCGGTATTTGGGTGAGGTCATTTTCGACAGTTTTATTGAGGAGATTGTAAATGGCTATTAAAAGTCAATTTTCCGTAGTATGTCGGTCGATTGAAGTTTTTACGTGAATGAATCTTACTAGAGTCTTACATAGGAGGGAAAAATGACAGATGGCTTTAAGTATGTTCTAACTCTCATTGAGAATATAACGACAGATGGGTTAAAACTTGACCATTGGATATTTTCCAAAATGGGGGTGGAGTTATGGGTTACAAATAGCGGATGGTAACTTTACTTCCAAAATATTTTCGTGACATCATTCTATTTTTGGAAAGTGTTTCCGACTGCTGAGCTTTGCGACCTCATGTCAATACATTGAGCTGGGCGCTTTTTGGATGAGGTCATTCTATTTTTGGAAAGTGTTTTCACAATTTTCGTCGGATATGTCGTCATAGTTTGCTGAGCTAAGCTAAGTGATGGGATAGAGGGTGTATATAAAACGGGAGAGTGTCTCAGTTCTGCGTTCAGTTATAACCATGGCTGAGAAGAGACAGCTCGGTGCTATCAATGATGTGAACAAACGCAGCAGACAGATGAGTGATGCGGACTTGTTAAAAGTCGTGGAACAAATCGAGATGGAAAGCAGTAAGTATGATATTATTTTCTATATCTGAATTATAGAATTACCAGGTATACGTCATTTATTTATTTATTTATTTTTGTTACGCATGTGTGTTTTAGTGTTGACGGAGACGAAGATATTTTACATACAGCCATGGACGCGTATGAAATCGAACATGCCAATTGAGAATTGAGAATTGAGGAATGACGGAAATCTTAATATTGACAGATTATCGATGATTATGTCGACAGAAGCTGTGTTGGCTGCGAATGAAAGAGCTATACGGACTCATACGCGATTTGGAAGGCTACAAACGGTTTACAATTATAGTTTATCAGAAGATGTGCCCAACCTCAACCAGTATATATTTAAGGAATGCGATTCAACCTTTAAAATTATTGGGAGTTATGGATTCTTATTACGCAACAAAGAAACAGACGAATTGCACTATTTTCACTCGTCACCTCTACGGAATAACGACGATTTTGACAGGGCTATGCGTGAAATAACACAAACAGACTTGATCTACGCCCAGAATCAACGACCTGACTCAAGTGTGGAGGCAGTAACAAATTTGACCGTCTTTGTGAACCCAATCGAAGATCACGTGATCGGCTACCCACCACCTGTTATACCGGATCACCTGAAAACAAACAGAGCCATCAACTTGTTAGACCGAAAGAAAAGTAAGTGGCTATTAACTTACCGGTAGGTGGTGCATACACACGCTTTATTGGGCTAAATGAAGTCCAGGTTCAGTGGAGAGAGAGACCACGCGCGGGTATAAACGACCATTGGGGGTTCTTAATATTGCCTCATGAATAATGCAGCGATATCGAGAACGAGGCTAGTAAGGGCTATCAGCAGCCCTCAAGTCGCCGCACATGTAAACAACACGGTGAAGATGGCGAGTAAGCGTGATTTGTCCCTCGTTTCCCTCTTATTGTTCGGGTTTGTCGAAACCTATTTATTAAAGACTTCGGATGCTTCCGGAAAAAGAAACATCGCAAAAGCCATGAAATATTTTGATGAGGAATACGTCCACGGCATAACAGGTAATTTTATCATTACATATACCTGCATGGTCGACCACCGCTTGGCATCTGGGCGCTTGCCGGTGGCGTTGATAGAGTTGTTTGGAGGTGTGTTTAAGTAGTTGATCGCTTTTCACTCAGGATGGATAACACAGCATAGATGCTAATTTGATCATGTTTATTTTCAACCTTTAAAATTATTGGGAGTTATGGATTCTTATTACGCAACAAAGAAACAGACGAATTGCACTATTTTCACTCGTCACCTCTACGGAATAACGACGATTTTGACAGGGCTATGCGTGAAATAACACAAACAGACTTGATCTACGCCCAGAATCAACGACCTGACTCAAGTGTGGAGGCAGTAACAAATTTGACCGTCTTTGTGAACCCAATCGAAGATCACGTGATCGGCTACCCACCACCTGTTATACCGGATCACCTGAAAACAAACAGAGCCATCAACTTGTTAGACCGAAAGAAAAGTAAGTGGCTATTAACTTACCGGAAGGTGGTGCATACACACGCTTTATTGGGCTAAATGAAGTCCAGGTTCAGTGGAGAGAGAGACCACGCGCGGGTATAAACGACCATTGGGGGTTCTTAATATTGCCTCATGAATAATGCAGCGATATCGAGAACGAGGCTAGTAAGGGCTATCAGCAGCCCTCAAGTCGCCGCACATGTAAACAACACGGTGAAGATGGCGAGTAAGCGTGATTTGTCCCTCGTTTCCCTCTTATTGTTCGGGTTTGTCGAAACCTATTTATTAAAGACTTCGGATGCTTCCGGAAAAAGAAACATCGCAAAAGCCATGAAATATTTTGATGAGGAATACGTCCACGGCATAACAGGTAATTTTATCATTACATATACCTGCATGGTCGACCACCGCTTGGCATCTGGGCGCTTGCCGGTGGCGTTGATAGAGTTGTTTGGAGGTGTGTTTAAGTAGTTGATCGCTTTTCACTCAGGATGGATAACACAGCATAGATGCTAATTTGATCATGTTTATTTCTCCAGTGGAAAAGCTTGTCAGAAACTGCTGTGTCATCAAGGGAAGATGCCACAGATCCCAGAAGAATAATGAAGATGCCCAATCAATAGAGGTATGACATCTCGACCTGAATGTCTTGCTTGCATGGTTATTGTGGCCCATAAATGCATGTGGTTACTGTCTCTTAGCACTAGGAAAAAACTCGACTACATGGTAGTGGTCAAAATTTTTAAACATTTTTTATTGATAAAAACTGAAGATAAGGAGAAAAGACCCTGCTGTAGAATTGTTTGTTTTTGACAACAAATGGTACGCATGAAGACATGATGATTCACACTTATATAATCCTCACTAATATTTCCTGATTACACAACCATTAAGATACTAATCTGGCATGCTTTTCCATTTCTTGCAGAGTTAAGAACATATCCACTGCATCGCCCCGATAGTGATAATAAAATCCACACCATGTGGTTGGTAGTGCATGGATAAAATTAAGAGGTGAAATGTTTCAAAATATCTGCAAATTCATGCTATCTCTATGAATTAACTCAAAAACAAGTCAATCAATATGAAATCTTCGAAATAACCATTAAATGCAATTGATATTCCCAATGATGGTTTTTTAACAGATCACATTATCTACAGAGGAGCCGACAGCAGTCCTAACAGCCTCCTGTAGATGTACTATAGGCCTTAGTGGTCAGTGTGGGCATATTGGTGGTGTGCTCTACCAGATGGCGAAGTTCTAGTCCAGGGGATTCAAAGTCATTCCAGAAGATTTGGCCAAGACTTCACTACCCCAGACCTAGCACCGGCTAAATCTGACTCCTAAGTCTGTAGTTTTAAGCCCAACCCTTAGACGACACAGAAACATAAACAACTCATCAATGAGTTGCATGCCTCTAGGCTTACCTGCACATTGTAACATCTGTACTAGGAACATAGTACATACTGGTCATGTTCTTAGCCACCGGCTGTAGGTATTCAAAAAAAAAGCTACAAAGTCAAGATAGTTCCTGAACTATTTGAACCCAGTATAAAACCGTACCATGTCAGGATCATAGGAAAACCGACAAATACCGAACTTTTCGATCTGTAGTTGATCTTTCATGGCCTGATTCTGTTTTTGTGATTCTTCATACTTGATTTGCATATCCTGTAGCAACTTCTCTAGCTGACTTCTTTGCTGTCACTCTCTTCCACAATCATCTGGATGTCAAGATCAGTACTGACAGGCAGGGGCTGGTCGTCCATCTGAAATCGTCCTTGGTGAAATGGAGAGAACACACAGACGTGCTGTCTGATACCTGGAGTGAATATACATTATGAAAACAAGATAATAAATATGAAAAGTATCAACGTATTCCTTCTTATGTGCTTTACTTCCTTAAAACACATGAAACTATTCAAATAGCTCAAGCCTTCTTATAATCGCTCGCAGTCACATGTTCTAGATCGTAGTTGTAAACAACTCACCATGAACCCATGTTCTGGACCTTGTTTTCGCCATATTTTGTGAAGCCAGGCTTTTCTTTTTGTAGAATCTTTTAAAAGTCGGTGAAATGAAATATCTGGGTTAACTGTTCCATCACTCTTACAAAACCGAACGCAAAAATAACGATGGCTATTTGGTCGAGACACAGCAGCAGTCCGGCTAACGAGGTCGGAGGTCAACGGGGCTGCCCACCCATGGCCTCGTTCTGGCCACGGAATGTGCGGCATGCATAAATATTGAGAACCCCCAATGGAAGTCGTAAACCCTGGGGGAGGTAAGCTGAGACAGGAAAAGGGTGCGCGAGGAATGCGAACGGAGAGAGCGCCAGAGGGGGGGTTAAACACCAGAGAGGAAGAGGCTAATTACTTGCTATTAAAGACTCTATAGCACGATAACCAGGTGTTATATATCTCACCTGATGAATCTGTGGTATAATTACACAGTTGAGTGATGTGATTTACTGATCGTCGAATTCACGATGCGCTTCTATGGTCATTAGGTAACGGTTCGTGTCAAACGATTTGAGTCATTGTGAGTTGCGGCCCCATAGCGATAAAGACTAGTGTATATCATTGTCAACCCTGGGTGTCCGTCGAGCGTGACCCTCAGTTATTGAACAATCTCTCGGGGGTGTTTCTATTCATTTGACATTCGTACATGAAGGTACTGACATACTCATATTATAACTGTAACAGCTGTACCGCGGATCCAGCTGGTTACATATTATGGTACACATCAATATTAACGAAAGCGATTATCGGAAGGAAACACGCAAACATCGGGAGATATATGTGTTCTTCATCAAACTCTTACGTGATTTCAACTTGAAGTGGCGGGGTCACTCTCCTATGGAGCAGATATATGATATTCTACTTACACCTGACCAACCCACACACATTGCCTTCACTCCTCGCAATATACAGACACACGTGCATTTTCCCCCGGTTTTTAAACTATTACGCCAATAAGCTGATATATAAATAACTTTGAAATATCGACGATTGAAATAATTATTCACGTAGCATTTTCTTTTGCAATTATTTTGTCGTAACTTACGATATGTGTTTAAGTCATGATTTACTCCTGCATATTCTTTCTTAGCACACTTAGACATAATCATATTTTTATTATACCTGCCTGTCATAATATAATTTTATATCTCATATCCAGTACTAATTACCTCCACTTTGTATTCTTCTGCGTATTGAACATTGAATAACAGTTAATCACATGTCTCATCAATGTCATTAGTAATCACATATTATAATCTTTTATCAATACCATATATTCTTAAACTTTTTGTTCTTTATACTTACCTCATGTTTCCATGTAAGTTGTACTTTACAATGACATTGTTAGTATTATACCATCCCATATCAACTTGTGTGTTAAGAAACTATCTTATTAGTTTTACACCCTTTGACTTGATTCTTGACTCCTTCACAAAATTGCATATTTTTCCAGTTTGTACATATATACTCCATTAAAATGATAAATACATAACTTTCGAATGGCGACGATTGGATTTGTCTGTCCATGATGTTGTTGTTTTATTTAATTGTCATAATCTAAGGGTCATTTAATTTTTCTGTAATTGGAGAAACGGTTTCTGTAAGGCCATCCTAATTAAACATGTTCCACAAGAAAAATGAAATGTAACTAATCCAACAAATATTATATGTGAATATAATAGTCTTTGTTTATTCACTATTTTCAGACAGCCATTTTTTTATTAAGATATTATGACCCTCAACATTACTATAACTAAGTACTGGATAGCGAGACTTGACTACGTGAGTTTTCACCTGATTTTATTGAAACTTTGTTGAAGAGATTAATAACTCTTCTATTCATTTGTTTGGCATACGGCTTCTGTCAGTGAAATAGTATTTAACAGTTTGAAGCAAACTGGTAACAAATTCTTATTTTGACTTTAGTTTGCACGTGAATGAAAATTAATACCATGGCGGTATTCAGTTACTGATGAATGAAAATTACAGGAGACTTGTCATAATAAACTGAATAAATTTTGATTCGAAGGAAGAGTTTTGTAACTCTCATTTGGAATTTAGCTTGCTGGTGAATGTAATTGTCAGAGTTTAGGGTGGAGTTATGGGTTACAAATAGCGGTTGGTGGGTTTATTTGAAAATAGTTTTCATCTGAAATTTTTTGTCAGAACAATAATTATGGTACACATATATAGACACCATGTTGTTTCCACTGATCCCAAAACATCGAAATTTTGTACATGGAAGTATCCAGATCCGGTGACAAAAACTATTTCCATCCTGAATAGGGAAGAACAATGGGAATAACAAATATTTAATACAAACAGTTTGAGAGTGTAGTAGATGCCACAACACAACACATTATTTTCTTTTTGTTTTAATCTCTAAGATATACGCTTGAGTAATCTTCATCACTAAGGGGACGCAACCCACAATGACTAATTTATCAAATCGTTTGACATGAAACGTTATCTAATTACGATAGAAGCGCATCGTGAATTCGACAATAAGTAAATCACATTACCAACTTGTGTAATTATACCAGAGATTCGTCAAGTCCGATTAATAACACAAACAACAGTATAACATTTATTGACATATATTTCTAACTAATTAACGAGACTTCCATCCTCTTCGTACAAACAAAACAAATTATTATCTTTTTGTTTTAATCTCTAAGAGTAAGAAAAAAACAAAAACAAAAACAAAAAAAACCCTGTTCACCATCTCGTGTTTATATCTACAACACCCCTAAAATGTTAACCGGTCGTTGACATGAGGTATTACTTAACTATTAAGTCATTGACAGAAGACGAAAGTCAATGAGTAAAAGGGTTCTTTTGTCGCGTTTTCGCGCAAAGTTCAGCAAAATGATCGTGTAATTTCTGAGGAGATTTGGAAATCGACCGACAATGATATACGCTTGAGTAATCTTAAGCACTTTCACCCCGCAGCTCACAAGGATTAATTTATCAAATCGTTTGACACGAGACGTTATCTAATTACGATAGAGTCGTGAATTCGACAATAAGTAAATCACATTACCAACTTGTGTAATTATACCACAGATTTGTCAAGTCCGATTAATAACACAAACACCGGTATAACATTAATTTATATCTATTTCTAACTTATTAACGAGTCTTCATCTTCTTCCTACAAACAAAACAAATTATTATCTTTTTGTTTTAATCTCTCAGAATAAGAAAGAGAGAAACTTGTTCAAGAGAATCGTAAGCTTTCTTGCACTCACGCTAGGTCAGGTGTGGTTTAATGGGTTGTCTGCATACAAAGAAATATATACTTACAACATATACAAAAGTCAACGAATCTATACCACGATGTATCCTGTTTAAAACGAATACTCCTTCATAATCACCTTGATCCGGTTGGTAGGGGTCGAGATGAATCCTGGCCATTCGCCAGTGGCATCTACTACACTCTCAAACTGTTTGTATTAAATATTTGTTATACCCATTGTTCTTCCCTATTCAGGATGGAAATAGTTTTTGTCACCGGATCTGGATACTTCCATGTACAAAATTTCGATGTTTTGGGATCAGTGGAAACAACATGGTGTCTATATATGTGTACCATAATTATTGTTCTGACAAAAAATTTCAGATGAAAACTATTTTCAAATAAACCCACCAACCGCTATTTGTAACCCATAACTCCACCCTAAACTCTGACAATTACATTCACCAGCAAGCTAAATTCCAAATGAGAGTTACAAAACTCTTCCTTCGAATCAAAATTTATTCAGTATATTATGACAAGTCTCCTGTAATTTTCATTCATCAGTAACTGAATACCGCCATGGTATTAATTTTCATTCACGTGCAAACTAAAGTCAAAATAAGAATTTGTTACCAGTTTGCTTCAAACTGTTAAATACTATTTCACTGACAGAGGCCGTATGCCAAACAAATGAATAGAAATTTCTCAACATCATTAACCCGTTCAAAGATCGAGTTATTAATCTCTTCAACAAAGTTTCAAAAAAAATCAGGTGAAAACTCACGTCGTCAAGTCTCGCTATCCAGTACTTAGTTATAGTAATGTTGAGGGTCATAATATCTTAATAACAAAAATGGCTGTCTGAAAATAGTGAATAAACAAAGACTATTATATTCACATATAATATTTGTTGGATTAGTTACATTTCATTTTTCTTGTGGAACATGTTTAATTAGGATGGCCTTACAGAAACCGTATCTCCAATTACAGAAAAATTAAATGACCCTTAGATTATGACAATTAAATAAAACAACAACATCATGGACAAACAAATCCAATCGTCGCCATTCGAAAGTTATGTATTTATCATTTTAATGGAGCAAATATGTACAAACTGGAAAAATATGCAATTTTGTGAAGGAGTCAAGAATCAAGTCAAAGGGTATAAAACTAATAAGATAGTTTCTTAACATACAAGTTGATATGGGATGGTATAATACTAACAATGTCATTGTAAAGTACAACTTACATGGAAACATGAGGTAAGTATAAAGAACAAAAAGTTTAAGAATATATGGTATTGATAAAAGGTTATAAAATGTGATTACTAATGACATTGATGAGACATGTGATTAACTGTTATTCAATGTTCAATACGCAGAAAAATACAAAGTGGAGGTAATTAGTACTGGATATGAGATATAAAATTATATTATGACAGGCAGGTATAATAAAAATATGATTATGACTAAGTGTGCTAAGAAAGAATATGCAGGAGTAAATCATGACTTAAACACAGATCGTAAGTTACGACAAAATAATTGCAAAAGAAAATGCTACGTGAATAATTATTTCAATTGTCGCCATTCGAAAGTTATGTATTTATCATTTTAATGGAGTAAATATGTACAAACTGGAAAAATATGCAATTTTGTGAAGGAGTCAAGAATCAAGTCAAAGGGTATAAAACTAATAAGATAGTTTCTTAACATACAAGTTGATATGGGATGGTATAATACTAACAATGTCATTGTAAAGTACAACTTACATGGAAACATGAGGTAAGTATAAAGAACAAAAAGTTTAAGAATATATGGTATTGATAAAAGGTTATAAAATGTGATTACTAATGACATTGATGAGACATGTGATTAACTGTTATTCAATGTTCAATACGCAGAAGAATACAAAGTGGAGGTAATTAGTACTGGATATGAAATATAAAATTATATTATGACAGGCAGGTATAATAAAAATATGATTATGACTAAGTGTGCTAAGAAAGAATATGCAGGAGTAAATCATGACTTAAACACAGATCGTAAGTTACGACAAAATAATTGCAAAAGAAAATGCTATGTGAATAATTATTTCAATTGTCGCCATTCGAAAGTTATGTATTTATCATTTTAATGGAGTAAATATGTACAAACTGGAAAAATATGCAATTTTGTGAAGGAGTCAAGAATCAGGTCAAAGGGTATAAAACTAATAAGATAGTTTCTTAACATACAAGTTGATATGGGATGGTATAATACTAACAATGTCATTGTAAAGTACAACTTACATGGAAACATGAGGTAAGTATAAAGAACAAAAAGTTTAAGAATATATGGTATTGATAAAAGGTTATAATATGTGATTACTAATGACATTGATGAGACATGTGATTAACTGTTTTTCAATGTTCAATACGCAGAAGAATACAAAGTGGAGGTAATTAGTACTGGATATGAGATATAAAATTATATTATGACAGGCAGGTATAATAAAAAATATGATTATGACTAAGTGTGCTAAGAAAGAATATGCAGGAGTAAATCATGACTTAAACACATATCGTAAGTTACGACAAAATAATTGCAAAAGAAAATGCTACGTGAATAATTATTTCAATCGTCGATATTTCAAAGTTATTTATATATCAGCTTATTGGCGTAATAGTTTAAAAACCGGGGGAAAATGCACGTGTGTCTGTATATTGCGAGGAGTGAAGGCAATGTGTGTGGGTTGGTCAGGTGTAAGTAGAATATCATATATCTGCTCCATAGGAGAGTGACCCCGCCACTTCAAGTTGAAATCACGTAAGAGTTTGATGAAGAACACATATATCTCCTGATGTTTGCGTGTTTCCTTCCGATAATCGCTTTCGTTAATATTGATGTGTACCATAATATGTAACAAGCTGGATCCGCGGTACAGCTGTTACAGTTATAATATGAGTATGTCAGTACCTTCATGTACGAATGTCAAATGAATAGAAACACCCCCGAGAGATTGTTCAATAACTGAGGGTCACGCTCGACGGACACCCAGGGTTGACAATGATATACACTAGTCTTTATTGCTATGGGGCCGCAACTAACAATGACTCAAATCCTTTGACACGAACCGTTACCTAATGACCATAGAAGAGCATCGTGAATTCGACGATCAGTAAATCACATCACTCAACTGTGTAATTATACCACAGATTCATCAGGTGAGATATATAACACCTGATTATCGTGCTATAGAGTCTTTAATAGCAAGTAATTAGCCTCTTCCTCTCTGGTGTTTAACCCCCCATCTGGCGCTCTCTCCGTTCGCATTCCTCGCGCACCCTTTTCCTGTCTCAGCTTACCTCCTCCAGGGTTTACGACTTCCATGGTCGTTTATACCCGCGCGTGGTCTCTCTCTCCGCTGAACCTGGACTTCATTTAGCCCCAAAAAGCGTGTGTATGCACCACCTTCCGGTAAGTTAATAGCCACTTACTTTTCTTTCGGTCTAACAAGTTGATGGCTCTGTTTGTTTTCAGGTGATCCGGTATAACAGGTGGTGGGTAGCCAATCACGTGATCTTCGATTGGGTTCAAAAAAACGGTCAAATTTGTTACTGCCTACACACTCGAGTCAGGTCGTTGATTCTGGGCGTAGATCAAGTCTGTTTGTGTTATTTCACGCATAGCCCTGTCAAAATCATCGTTATTCCGTAGAGGTGACGAGTGAAAATAGTGCAATTCGTCTGTTTCTTTGTTGCGTAATAAGAATCCATAACTCCCAATAATTTTAAAGGTTGAATCGCATTCCTCAAATATATACTTGTTGAGGTTGGGCACATCTTCTGATAAACTATAATTGTAAACCGTTTGTAGCCTTCCAAATTGCGTATGAGTCCGTATAGCTCTTTCATTCGCAGCCAACACAGCTTCTGTTGACATAATCATCGATAATCTGTCAATATTAAGATTTCTGTCATTCCTCAATTCTCAATTCTCAATTGGCATGTTCGATTTCATACGCGTCCATGGCTGTATGTAAAATATCTTCGTCTCCGTCAACACTAAAACATACACGCGTAACAAAAATAAATAAATAAATAAATGACGTATACCTGGTAATTCTATAATTCAGATATAGAAAATAAAATCATACTTACTGCTTTCCATCTCGATTTGTTCCACGACTTTTAACAAGTCCGCATCACTCATCTGTCTGCTGCGTTTGTTCACATCATTGATAGCACCGAGCTGTCTCTTCTCAGCCATGGTTATAACTGAACGCAGAACTGAGACACTCTCCCGTTTTATATACACCCTCTATCCCATCACTTAGCTTAGCTCAGCAAACTATGACGACATATCCGACCAAAATTGTGAAATCACTTTCCAAAAATAGAATGACCTCATTCAAATAGCGCCCAGCTCAATGTATTGACATAAGGTCGCAAAGCTCAGCAGTCAGAAAAACTTTCCAAAAATAGAATGATGTCACGAAAATATTTTGGAAGTAAAGTTACCATCCGCTATTTGTAACCCATAACTCCACCCCCATTTTGAGAAATATCCAATGGTCAAGTTTTAACCCATCTGTCGTTATATTCTCAATGGGAGTTAGAACACACTTAAAGCCATCTGTCATTTTTCCCTCCTGTGTAAGACTCTAGTAAGATTCATGCACGTGAAAACTTCAGTCAACCGACATACTACGGAAAATTGACTTTTAATAGCCATTTACAATCTCCTCAATAAAACTGTCGAAAATGACCTCACCCAAATACCGCCCATTCATTACATCAGGTTATTAAGTTCACCAACCTTCCTAAGGACATAACCCTACAATTCTAAGGTCACCAATTCAATATATCACCACATGTCATGGGATAAAGGAAGTTAATAGCAACAAATCACCTCGTAAACACCGTCTTCATATCTGAACAGACGGTGAATACTCCCACTAACAATAACGCTATCCTTGACTTCTCTTTCAACACCATTACCGCTAATTGACTTTTAATTCCCATTTACAAACTCCTTCTCAATAAAACTGCCAAAAATGTCCTCATCCAAATAGCGCCCAGCTCAATGTATTGACTTGAGGTCACCAATTCTAAGGTCGCAAAGATTTCAAGGACGGAAAATATTTGAACAGATGGTGTAATCACTTACAAAAAATAGAATGATGTCATCAAAATATCCGGAAGCGATCGTCAGCGAAAAATATATTGCGCAATCCACTTTGTCCATCGTTCGACGTCAAAAACGAGGTAAGTAGGGGTACCTCTTACACTACTAGTGACTAGGAACAAATGCAATCATCCAACGCTTGTATAGCCTCAGATATTTATTCAGACATGTCCAGGAACGAAATGATATCTATCTACTGATAATAATATTGCCCATTCGTTGAAGCCATGCGTTGTTTTAGTTCATATTGAAAACTTCGTTTATGCCTGATACAGTTTGCTTCCAACTTCTGCTTGGCAAGTAAATTCGTATTTCGGTAGTATCCATTGTGTTGATCGTTTCGTAATGCATATGGATATGTACGATACCTTTTGCAGCTCAAAGCCAATGCGCATACGTTTAGCATATTATGCAGCGATATTAATTGAGTCTGCTGCAGGTTCAGTGATTGTTACCCATTGGTACAAATGGCGGTTAGCAAGACAATCCCGTGTGACTAGCGCACACATCAAGCTCGTGCTATATACAATGATTTGTTACTTAAAATTGCATCTGGATGCAACACCAGTTTCTCATATGGTATGATTGTCGTTGATATATAGCATGACGTCATGGTGATGGGCGATCAATACGAATTAACTCGATGATATATAGCAGTTGTGGCAATGTAATCAATCATCAATCAAGTAGCAGCACAGACCACAGATCCGAATTCATATCAGGAGATGGCTTTACGCTTCTAATTAATGCCGTGTCAGCAGACAGGTTAAACGTTGACAGCCGATACTTCAGTTGACATAATCCAGTGACGGCATTTTAGGAAATAAGCATAAATATGGAATCTTCACATAAAATCGAATTCGATTCAAGCATCGCCAATAAGACAATTTCAGAGAGAAGACTAAGTTAAGTTAAGCACGAAGATCACATTGACAGTGTTTGACAGCGTTTTTGTAATCATAATATTGTCAAAGAAGATTGGTTGCTGTGTTTTGGTTAACGACATACTGATAGGGTCACAACGCAGTCTGTGATTAGTCCGCACTGCACCAAAGAAGGAGTGAGATTCCATTTCGTTGATGTCTGTTAGTGATGTTGATGTCGTGAATCATCGAATGCATTGCTTACACTCATATGGTTGAAAGCGAGCCGGTAGACGAGCAACCAAAGTGATTCTTTGTTTACAGCCATCTTGGTTGTTCCACGTCGCTGATTTGGCATTCATATAAAGAAGCGCAAGCCGTTGATCTTGGAGATGGAGTGATAGAATCGAGCACCGGGAGCAATTTATGAAATAAAGAGAAAAGTTGTCATGGTGTTATATTATGTATACGTTACGAAAATTGATTTCTATTCGGTTGGCGACATTATTTCTGTTCCCAATGTAGAGGTTGTCAGCGTGATTCAATCCCACATGGAGCGATAAGATGTGTGCGTGTCATGCGTGATTGTCAGAAACAACGGATAACCGTACAAGGCAACATCAAACGACCCCTTTTGATTTAATCTGTCCCATGAATTAGCCTAGGATACGTGTCGATTCCAGCCTTCCACAATTAATAACCAACGCCTACCAAAAAAGTTTTTGGATGAGCAATGATTACTGCTCACTAGTTTAACGGTGGCCTCATGATGTCAAACTGTTAGTGTTGAATAAGGATACCATTACAACCATCGTTCCTTATTTGCTTTCAAATAACAAATCCTCATGATTAAACGCCTGAACGGTGGTAAAAACCATATGGTGCCCTTATAGCCCCTACTACATCGCGCTTAATCACGAATCATAGCTAAATGCCGCTACTTACCTCGATTCTGTATATGGTACTATAAATATATTGCATCCCAACAATTCTACCTTAAAACCCGTAATGCTCTAAGGTGTCACATTCCATGGCAAGTTACTTGCAAGATCACTGCTCGTCATCGAAGAGCCCTTTATCAACGCTATTATTAGTTAAATGTCCCACCTAGAGCCATAACCATATATACAAATTCTCCCATAAATAACATAAATGCCTCTCCTGTATCGGAATTGGGTTGATTTGTTTCGCTTAAGTAAATATTGTATCTGGCTGATTATTTGTATACATCTGTTAAGTTAAAGCAAAAAAAACCCTTTTAAACCCTCTCCTTTTGCGCGTATCAAAATTTATAAAATGTGCATTTACACGTAACCGCAGAGATTAATGTACATCAATATGTGATGGTTTAGGCATTGCATGTATATAGGTGTATAGGGTACATGCATAGTATGTATAGTGAGTGGCATTAACTGGGGTATATTGTGACAAAGAGTCCTAAAACCAGGATTGCTTGGTACACTCTGTGATTTAATCATGCGAAATGTATTTGCAGTATTAATTATAGATGAGTTGGCACGACGCGCAACGCATAAGTTGATCAATAGTGATGCGGTGGGGGGGCGGAGGGGATTCGAGTGAGTTCAATGTGGGTTTGCGGCAGAAATCAGGTTGGTATCACGGCGGTGACTAAGGTGATGTCACGGTGGAGCATATGGTAGTGTAACGGCGTGGATTACGGTGGGTAAGCACATCGGCAATTAAAGAGGGGTCATGGTATCATCACCAGATCAACATATTCAACATGATTACTGTTACTATCGGTGCCGACGAAAATGCTCGGAGAGGTATATGGTGATCATTAATCCCCCACCCTCGTTGTTTTCTTGAAAAGGTAACTAACTGTCTTGACGCAGTGGTCCAATATGTACATACTAAACGATTAAGTATAATGTGGAAATATGCAATGCAAATGGCGAAGACAACGTAGATAACTACATTATATGAATATTTACTGTACATCCAGATCCCAATAATCTCATGCATGTCGAATGTTATATGATATTCAGTGATTGAATTAGCAGAAATCACATTATTTGAGCTAGCATATTCGATCATCATAAATAAAACAAAGTCACCTGGGGATCGTTTCACTAACAACTCGTATATTTACGAGCTTTTTCAATGTGAGTGAAATCGGGTACGAGAATTTAGATTTTGCGTTTCACTAACATTCTCGAGCGAGAATTCCGTCTAACCAAAACGCTCGCATCTGAAAATGCTCGTACGAGGGAAATTGCTCACGCGGGACTTTTTGAGTGCAACATTTCAAAAGACACACTGGTAGACATGGCAGACGACGGAACACCAACAATAAGTTTTTTCTCTACGACAATTGCAACTTAACTCAATATATCAATATCATATTCAATAATACGACTTAAATTTTACCAACAAATAGTATCAGTGTGACTATACACGCCCCTTGTCGCAGACAATTGTTCTGTGATCGCTTAAGATCTTATAATCTTAGTACATTTCGTGGTATCTTGCATGTCAGCTTGACAACTGTCATTTCTCTGCTTTGCTTAGAATGATAAATTCATATTTCATTCAGTTATTGTAGCACATTTATTTATATCATATATGTGAGATGAATTTAAGATTCATGATTTTGTATTTGAATAGAAAATAATCAACGTTTATCTATTTTTATAGTCTATTATTATTAAGTAGGAAAGAAACAAACACACTTATTCAGCTGTTATTTTGGTCCCCTTTCAAACAGTTTCGATGTATTACTTATTAGGTTGTCAGTGTGCATGCTTGTATGTATGCGATAAATATTAGCTTAGGAAGGAATTCACATTCATCGTAACATCCTTGCGATTTTTCAAATTTCCTGGAAACTTGTTATTCACATATTGGGGTTTTACAGAAACAACGTAAGGGTCTTAATTTGGACCCTTATTGAGGTTGAAACATTGATACACAGCATAGAAGAACATCAGGATACCCTGTATGGATCATTCAATTCCAGTGCTGGTAGGTATTACATACATTATATGTTGAACTGCTGGCAATATGCCTACTATTGCATCAAACCCATTTGTAAAATCTGATGAAGCAACCCTCTTAATTGGCATTGAATATGCCTCATCATTGTTTAATGGTCAAACGTTGACCACAATTTGTTTATGGATATGCATAAAGTAAACCTAGACTATATAAACCCAAATAATTGAGATAACTGTTTTTTTATCTGGTACTTTATAATTTACACTGTTAATGAATGTGTGAACAGGATTGCAGAATAAAAGGTGCGTACAATCAGGCAAAATAAAGAAGAGAGCATGGGGGGGATTTTATTTGCAGTGAATAAGGTATCGGCCTGTGGACGAACAGCGGCAGACTGCATAAGAAAGAAAGAATGCTTTGCCTCTACAGTAAAAGAAAATTGTGCTAACTTACATATATAATGTCATTGGTAGTATCAATTTATTGATACTACCAATTTATTGTTGATTAAGATGTTATCTTTTTGAAGTCAGTAGCTGTGACTAGACATGTCTTGAGTAACTGCATAAATTTGTACCACAGGCAGCGATGATAGCCAATGAGAGGCGAAAAACAGGAGGCGGGGGCCCATCAGAGGATTCTCATCAGCCGCTTGAAATACGATTGCTTCAAGTGATCGGTACCACTACCGTTGACGGTAAATATTATTAAGTTTTCACTTTTAATGTGAAATAAAACTGAATATCTATAATTAGTGTAATCATTGTTTTCATATTATTTCTAGGGATTGATGGAGGGCTTGAATCTAGTAGTGTAGAACCAAGTGAGTACATTGCCATATACATGCAACAAATCATCATAATTTGTTCAGCAACATGTCTTTGCACACTACGAATGAGTGCTGTATGACCTTTGACTCTTGAGTTATGGATAAAAAACTGCAACAGGGGTAAATTTACCCTTCAATATATTTTGTTGACATAATATCACAAGAAGTGGCATTGACCATTCTTTAATTACCTTGTTGTTACAGCTATGGCTGCTATAGTCTCATTTATTCAGTCTTTTTGTTTCCAGGAACAAAACCCACCAAAACATCACAAAGTGGTAAGTGATATGTGTCAACATGGTTGGTCTTCATATCATATTAGCAGCAACGCTCCATTGTAACATCAATTGTGAGGGAAATGGGGACATGTTACTGGCGTGCTTTTCAGAAAATGGATTCTTAGAGGTTTTTTCAAACATTTTGGAGGAAATGAAAAAACAAACACTTCTTCTTAAAAAAAATTCTAATACCTTAGATCAAATCAAGGACATACTGCAGGAAAATGCAGACACAACCGACATCAACAGGTTATTATGACCATGTTCACTTACATACAATATATTAAGATTTTACATTTGACATCACTCATTTGAAAGTGAGATATGACAATATGGATCTCTGTTCCATTTCCTGCAATTAGAAGATTACAAGAGTTTTTTTTTCTCGTTGATTTCTTTGTAATAAAGTATTATTTATTAATGAGTATTGCCTTCCTAATTTGGCTGTATATTGGTTCAATGGGCCATGTATGCAAAGAAGAACATAACGAAGTGTTTCCTACCATGTAATTCAAAATCATGAGCTATTCGGTTGCGAATAGTTATGCCGCTTTCATGGTTGTAGTTATTTTGCACTGCATTTTCATCCTCATCTGGATCAATTTGCGGTTCAAGAATACCAGCTTGCTATGCACGATTGTGGAGCACAGCGCATGCCATAATAATTGAGCAGCAGGTTTTGGGTTTAAGCTGCATAATTCCACCAGTTCGATGCAGACATCTGTTTAAATCATAATGTATCTATAATCTTACATAAGAAAATTGAAATCATCAATAAATATATTCTCAAAGTTTAGTCATTTGTAAAAACTAATACAATTGGTTTTTTTTTAAAGACATTATAAAAATATCGGCCCTTTATTCTTTGGTAATCACCTGAATCTTGATTTGAGTACACCCAAACATCTTTCCACTGTGGACCTTGAGCACTTGTGGGAATAGTTGTACCTTCGTTGTCCTCTGTTTTCTGGATTCTGAAATGGTGTCATTAGCCATTGTCTGCAGGGATATCAGGCCTCCAAAGTGGCCAGTTTAAAATTTCTGGCCAATGGAACTATTGGTGAGCATGAAACTGTCATGGGTGCCACCAGGCCATCTTGCGACCAAGTCGCGGATCATAAGAGTGCTATCACAAACAATCTGCAATGCAAAAAAATAACAAGAATACATATATGTATAAAAAACTATTTGTTCAATGATCAATTAATACCAGTCTATATTTTATTGTAAATCATTATTCAAATGTATGACAATATCTGATACACAAGCCCAAAAACAAATATACATATTCTTTAGTTTCCACTTATGCAGTCAATATTGTTTAGCTATAGTGTTTATAAGAATTCCTCTAGAATCGAGCAACCAACATGTAATGGTGAACTAAAGTGATGTGAGCGGAATGGGAAATACAACCACAGACCAATACCAACTCCCCCACCCCAAACCCACATTCAAACTCAGTCACTGGGATGCTACATTAACCATTGATTAATTACCCTTTTAATTTGTAATTACCATGATGACATGGGAATGGGCAATACTTATTGACCTCCTTCATAACAAAGTTTACTTCGAGCTCACTGTTTGCCCCAACGCCCCAGATGATCCCCACCCACACTTGACTGAAATGACAACATTATGATGCGCACTAACTCTATGATAAATCCCATAAAAGAGCGTCCCCTCCCGGCCCACCAAGGGACTAATTAAAACCGGGCTGATTCAAATAATAACAGCGTGTTTGTTTACACTTAGGTTGCCACGTGAGGATATTTACTTCGAGTGATTGCCATATTTTGACGTATATTTACCTGTGTCTCATCGGATATGGCATGAGAGCGTCTGGTGTGGTTTGACCATTCACTCTGGGAATATTCTTCGACGATTTCCTGAATCACCGGCCTTGATAACCGATAGTGAACTAACTCAGAGTCCGAAATGTCACCAAGTTTCGTCTGTTTACGAAAATCGCGCTCTCTACGATTCCGAAGTAGTCGTATAAAATCCATTTTGTCATAAAATGAGCGTTTGTACGAGTGGTAAAAATGCGAGCTAAATTACGAGCTTTTTGCGATGTGAGCGATTTAGTGAAACGCAAATATTTTTATTCTCGTAAATATACGAAGGAAATGAATATACGATCAAAATTGCGAGCATTTTGAACTGCGAGTTTTTAGTGAAACACAACTTATAAAAGTTCGTATCGATGTGAGCATGTTAATGATTGCACCAGATATGCGAGAAGACGCTGACACACATATTTTATATAACAAGATTACAAATTCTATATTCGTTAATCATATAACTCCACTGTGCATTATCCGATTGCAACGCATGGAAGTAGAACAAAAATATGTTAACATTGGCCATAGTAACACCGATTACGTCACTTTACATAACAATATGGGTCGTCATGTCTGAAGGTATGATTCCTTTCACGATTCGATTAAGCGAATGTCCTCAAAATATTCCACGTCGTGGTTAAATTCATCCGGCCCACTTCATGGATCACTTGTGTAATAAAGGCTTATCGATTAATGACCATTTGATAATCCAGATGTTGAACAGAGACAATGAGTGTCGCTACATATAATCGGTGAGCAAGCATCAATTACTTTGGTCCGTGGTCAAGCGAATTATCATAAACCAGAGTAAACCAGGATGTCAGGCATTAAGGACAAGGATAAGGATTTGGTGGAAGAGGTTAGGGTCCAGCGTCGGGTTACAGGTTATATATACTACCCCTCGACCCACATGCGTACAGACATAGAAGGTTTCTCTAGCTTCCAAAGCAACATTTGCTCCATCACCTTACTTAAATACACAGTCCTGTGTTAGTAGACACACGTTACAAACACCACAGAAGTCGCATAAGCCATCATTTATACCTCTAAAATAGACAATAATTATCCCGGTACACCATTTAAGCTATTTCTAATGATTCATTAGTTCATTATTAGTGCGTAGACTGCACTGATTGATTATAAGGGTAACAAAATGCGCCGATAATTTGACCAGCGGCTCGTAAGAATGATGTTATAAGGAGTTTGGTGCCTTGAGAAGCGTATTTCAAGGTAAAAGGCGAACACTGTTTTGTACTGGTAACTGTTTACATTTCAGCCGTAAACGCCAGGCAGTGAAGGCAGCAAGCCGCATGCCATATATATATATATATATATATATATATATATAGAGAGATAGATATAGATATATATAGAGAGATATATATATATAGAGAGAGAGAGAGAGAGAGATATATAGATAGAGATAGAGAGAGAGAGAGAGAGAGAGAGAGAGAGAGAGAGAGAGATCTCTCTATATCTCTAGAGAGAGAGAGAGATATCTATCTAGATATATATATCTCTATCTCTAGGGAGACATATATATATATATATCTATCCACATATATATCTCTCTATATATATATCCCTATATACATATGTATTTATATCTATATATTAATAGATATTTATATAAATATATGTATATATATACATATATATTTTATATATATATATATATTCTCTGTATATATATATATATTGATATATATGTATGTGTGCGTGTGTGTGTGTGTGTGTATTTATATGTACATAATTGCCCATATGCAATGTTTCATCCATGTGATTGGAAGTGAAAACTCAAAGTAGGTGTTCTCTGTATTTAAATACTGCCATACCCTATCTGCATAGCATTAGCAGAAAGAATTGGAAACCTCGTGTCAATCTCTGCGAAAGACTGTAAAGCATGCGGCCTTATGATGTCTTATTTGCATAACCTTAAAGACCACAAAGGCCTCTCTGTCCGAGTATTCATCTATTTTTTTTATCTCTAAGCTCAAGTGTCTCGACGTTAGATCTAATGAAGGTGAAGGTGGTATACAGAAACATGCGCTGTTATATATATTCACTTTTGAGCACTTTCTTATCCAATCCGGTTTAAAAGACCATACATGCTTGGAGAATTGCCCGTATGATTGTCTATTGCATCGCCTATTCACTCATATGTTTTTTCAATGTAACCCCGATCATATTTTGCAGTTCTTAGTATTTAGGCAAATAGGCAGTGTATGGCCTTGCACGAATTCGGAACAACTTATTACCGTTAATCTTATCTATAACCAGGTGGGGTGGGTTAGCAAAAAACTGGATAATGCATCTTAGTATCCGAATTAATTGTAGGATCGGTTTTATTTCTTGAAGTGAAGGCAGTGTGTACGAGACTATTTACATGATGAATAGTCAATGGTTAGCAATAACTTATTTTGCATTTTTAGGTCAGTGTCGTGAGTTGGCACTATACGGTAATCAGGCCTTATGCGGTAAATGTTTCTATTGTAGCATACATTATGCTTTATAACTAAGGCTAGATAGCCTGTGAGATCCAAAACACGACGGGTGCTTGTTCATGGTTGACCAGTTAAGGCTAATATCGCTTTTGCACATATAAAACTGTATCGGTTAAAACACTCCATGCTCCGTAATTGTGTTTGGCGATAACATATGATCGACAGATGACCCGACGTTATTCCTACACGGCAAATAAAACAACTAGCGCAAAAGAGGTGATATCGTAGAAACCAGTTTACAATTCTGTAGCCGCTTGAATGGGTGTAGCAAATGACATATATTTAGTCATTTAGACAACGGTATTTTGTTTTAATATTCGAAGCATTCTAATATTGCCACTCTGAAGAAGTCAGAGGTTCTGTACAAATTATCCGTTAATGTAATTATGAGCCACAACTAGCTCGAAAGTCACTTTTCTGGAACGTGACATACAATTTATAACTGCTTATTACACTGTTTAAGAATGTTTCTATCGCGTTGTGACGCAGTATAAAAGCCTTCCAACCCGTGTGAGCATGTGTCTGTGGTCGGATAAATAGCCCATTTAGCCCCGAAAGTAAGATAAACCTCAACTGCTATCCACAACGCGGAAGATAACGGGGTCGAACAAGGGTAGCACGGCGCCACATATTGAATATCTTACCAAATCAAGCCCTAGCATGTGCCAGAATCGGTGGTGGATAGTTGACCAAAATATTTAGGGCAGTTGGCGCTGAAACGATTTCGACGATGATGGTTGTTATGATAATTTTTATTCTAATGACGACATGTATTTACTCAGAGACGCATCGATGTTATATAACACGTCCACACTAATTGCATTTGCCGGCGATTGTTGTGAAATCTTGTGGCAAATTTAAAGTCAGCAGATTAGTCAGTGTGCTGATGGCTTACTATTACCCTTCAAATGTCATAGGCTGTCACATGGTAAACTAGTTTGGTCTAACATATAATACATAACCTGAAAGCGTGGGATAGTAGCAATGATGTCACTCTGAATTTCGGCCGAATTTAAAACGCTTAAGTGACGCGTTACTGATCAGGAACTCGCCCAGTAGTCACGCATTTGTGCATTTGAAGACACATTTATGTCAAATCATTATCGCGTAAATATGATGGAATTAATCATTCACTTCCCGTACATGTATCAAATTAGCGAATGCTGTTTTATTATTGGCGTGTTTTAGTATTGACATTTGTACCTGTAATACGTAATCGGAAATCAAATGGCTATATAATTCAATCCTGGCTTGATTGTTGATGGTCTGTTTTTACTCTTTCCGCAAAATGTAAAATGACAATAAGGAGTTCACATTGCACCTTTATCCGATATTTACTTAAACCCATATCCCAACCCATTTGCTTGGTTGGACCAATGTCCAATTCTACCTGTTACGGGAAAACTTATGGATCGTTAGACACAGGAGAAGTTACATTTTATTGTGGACGACGTTTCAAACATGCGAGCGGACTTCGAGGTGCTCCTTTGAACTCTATTAACACTAACCCTGTACATTTAAGAAAATAATACGTAACTAGATTAATGTCGGAAATATTTTCTTTGGTACAAGCGAGGCGAATAATGGTAAAGAGCTTTAAATTGATCAATTTGTGTACGAATGTGGACAACTTACCAATCAAGTTAACAATTACGATTCAAAACCCGATCGACGCAATTATATTTTCCCTTAAACACCCATCCCCTTTTCTAAGTGAGGCAGGGCAAATTTAAATTCCGAACATCCAAACAACGTCTCAAAACAAAAGCTATGTTTCCGTTCATATGGTTGCGTTCTGGTTGCGTTCCGGTTGCATTGCATCTATATGAGCCGAATGCGTTTAGCGTGCTTACAGTCATAACGACGAAAGGTTTATGCTGCATTTTAAGTGCGCAAAAGACTAGTTTGATAAAGTTTTCCCATTAGCAAATAGAGAGGTCGTCTAACAAGAGAAGGAAAGTTTGGGGAAAACTAGCCACATGGTGCAAGATTGCATGGAATTGCTCAGATTGCTGGACGGATCCGAAATATACGGTAATAAAATGAGGAGGGCCAGGTGTAAATCGCGTAGTATAGTGGCATCCGATGCAAGCCGGAAAACATCCGAAATGCATCCGTATAAATGGAAACGCAGCCTAATTCCTGTATGCGTGTCTATTAAATTACTAATGGATGCCGTCGTTTTCAACAACCGTGGAATTGGTTTTCCCCAATAGTACCTCGCAATTATTGATTTCTTGTTTCAATTTCGAAATTTATTTCCATCAAGGGCGTTGCCTACACGCATAATAAGACTTCAACGATTCGATATGAGTAGCAGACGGTGGTTTTATCTATTTGGCGTGGATGTGCTCCTGTTGAAAGGTGAGTTTTCGAGATATTTGTTATTCGTGAGCTTATGTGGACTGTGAAATAATCATTAAGATTAATCAATAGTAATGCTTTTGTTTTCTTTCCATAGCATTCACTAACTGTAAGCTGGCGTGTGCAAGGGACACGATCAATTGCTACATGACTCGCGCAAGATATCAGAGACAGTAGGACGGGTGTATATCACGGTATCCAGCTGACAACACAGGTGCATCTGTGTATGGCAAAACTACATTGGGAACGAAGGAAATTAAATTCCAAGAGGATGGAGAGTGTGTGTAGACACGTAAACAACACCAATCTTTAGCCGAACAGCATTTGTAACAGCGCTTACAAATGCCGTAACATTATCATAGATATGAAGATGTAAGTCTGAAGCGAGAGGTTCAAAAGAATATATGACGCCAAAAAGCATGTCAAACTGGATCCCTATGTGGCGAATGAGCTCTTCATTATGGCGACAAAAGCTCCATTCGCGTCAAAGTGATATACGCGCTGCAAAGATTTAGCGTAGCTAATGGTTTCCTCACATAGAGAACAGCTGGTAATGTTAATATAAACCCATTAAAGCACCGACCACACATCTTTATAGAGAGAGAGCCGCGGAGTCGATAGCTCTTATCATCTGTTGTAGGTGCTCATTACGTCTTATGTCTGTTTTACACTTGCGTTATCACATCGTGTCGCTATTGAAGCTGGATATCATTATCGAACAGAGTGTAAATAATTGGACCGGGTGTTCGTTACATTTCGCCAATAGCTAGATTAGCCTCTTGCACATTATGATGTAGTTAGAAATGCATGGCATGGACAGTTACTCGACAGATCACGATTGATACTAACTTTTAAGTTGCTAATGTAACTCGACTTGGGGTTTCATAACAAACTGCTCTACCACCATCAAACAGTATGTTAAAATAAATGCCCTGAAAATATGTATAATTAAAGGGAATAGAATATCGCCATCTATTAAAGCATCGGTTGAATAGAATAAATATCAAAAGCATGGCTATAAATGGTTCGCTTGCGTGATTGGCAGTTATTGTTACGTAAGACATGGAGTACATTAATTGCCAACGAAAGGCAAAACAGCGTATCGATCTGTCATTTCCGTCGTATAGAGGGTAATAGAGTGGAGAAAATATATTGCACAAATACACGACGCGTTAGTTAGTGTTGGGAGCTTGTAAATGCACGATGTATTTAATATGTTTAGACATATCCTAAAGCATTAGGCAGCTTCATCAGGCTACATCGAATTGGTATGAACGTTTTCACCCTGATGTAGACGTTTACATCGGCATTCGCCTTTTGATACATTCAAAGCGTTCCCTGATCATAAAAAATGTGTCGGAGTTCGTCTCTCGTTGCTGGCTAGTGATAGCTTTCAGCCATCTTGTGACCGTTCCAACAAGCGGGACAATCGTTGTTGCGTTGGGTGTTGCTCACTCACCAGTTTGGCCGGCGTAGACTTGTTCAAGTTTCCTGATAAGGATGATTTAAAGAAACGATAGACTGACCAGGTACTGCGACACGAAACAAACGGCCGGACCCGTGCAAATACTCGTATGTGTGCTCGATTCATTTCAAAGAGGGATGTTTTGAGCAGGCACCAAGAATTAGAGAAGAGCTTTGTTATATACCGCGTTGTAAGTTGGTTTTTAAGCCAGATGCGGTGCCTACTCATTATGCAAAGGTCTCTGCTGTCAGACACACGAGAAAGGATGTGATCCCCTCCCAACCTAGCCCAAGACAATCATACCAGACTATTGCTAGAGAGAAGAGCAAAGGCTGAGACTCAACTTTCTTGTTGCATTAATATCACATAAGTAGTTCCTTGTCTTGTTGAAGGATACAACACATTTCGACCATGTAACATATTCATGGATCTATATAAATATACTGAGGATTCATTAAGCTTATGCATTTCATGAAGGCAAGGGATCGTTGTGGCCGCTGAACATCTGTAACGTATATGATGCTAAATTGATTTGTTCTGTGCATATGTAAACCCTGATTCTTTGGAATAGAGATTGTAGAAGCATATATTGCTAGCGATGACCGCGATATGGTTGACAATGTCACTGAATGCTCAAGGGGTAAGGACACTTATAGTGGTTACTTGTAGCTGCCACAACTGTAGTAAAGAAACTGTGAGGAAGAGCCAGCCTTATGTTGGCAACTACGCTGCAGGAAATGTCCTTCTCTCCGCATCGATCTTATTTGCAGAAATACATTCAATGGTTGCAGGTGGGAGAGGTCAACTATTTAACTATTTGCGGAGTTATAAATATGCATTTGTACGTACCTCCTCTACCATTCTGTCTATGAATTCATACAATATGCTGCCATTACATTGTGCATAAACTACCATATGGAATTGAGAGTGTCAGAACGCTGCGTGAAGCTGCTACATGACTAAATCATGCCATATCACCGTATTGTCGTCTGCTTCCAATGTCCAGCCCTTCGTTAAGCCGGAGCCGCGGCGCAATCGGCGGACCCAGAACGCTGCGCGCGCATCTACTGGGGAGTTAAAAATAATTCTACCTGGAGCACCGCTCATGATTGGCGCATAAGGCGTACGAAGGCGTGACCAAACGAGTGTGTCTTTTTATACGAAATGTGTTCCAAAGGGCAAAGCGTGACCGGCAAGTAAAGAAATCCCTCAGTAGAACTCCCATATATTTGATGGGACCAGAGTCCGATTCTACTTTGTAAGGAAACATTTAAGGAACGTCATATGCAGGAGATGAATTTAAAACTAACAGTGAGGCTGATATTGATAAAGAGCTAATAATAACTAAATATCGTGCACACATATGGGAACAACTGACCAATTAAGTCATGAATTATTATTCAAAACCTAATCTTCAACTAGACTAGTATGATGAAGCCAAAGACGAGTGTGATGAAGCCAAAGACGAGTATGATGAAGCCAAAGACGAGTATGATGAAGCCAAAGACGAGTATGATGAAGACAAAGACGAGTATGATGAAGCCAAAGACGAGTATGATGAAGACAAAGACGAGTGTTATTAAGTTTTCGTGTTTGTAAAAACACATCACAAATGAAGTGGTCATCTCACTGAGATAGCAAAAGTTTGGGGAAAACCAGTCACGTGGTGCGAAATCGCATGGGATTGTTCTGGTTGCTGGCCCGATCAGATCATAACGCATGTTGCTATAAAACGGCACCTGATGAGGGCTGGGGGCTAATCGCGTAATACGAAACGCATCCAATTTTATTGTGGTATCAGATTTAAGCCGGAACGCGTCCAAAATCAACCGCATTACTGGAAACACAGCCTAATTACTGTGTGCATCCATATTTACTTATCGATGCCTTCAATTTCAACAAACAGTTAAATTAGCTCATTGTGCTATCGGCTTTCCCCCAAATTATGTCATATTTCTTGATTTCTGGTTTTAATTTCGTAATTTGTTTGTATCCAGGGCGTTGCATAAACTGATATTATGGCTTCAAGGATCGGAGTAGCAAACGGCTGTTTTATCTATTGGGCGTGTATATGCTATTAATGATGGCACGAGTTTTAGAGGAAAGGTGATGAATATCTTAGAAATATATTTGATTCATTTACTAACGTTTACTGCGAACTAATCAGTAACATGGTTCAAGAAATATCACTGCTTTTGATTTATTTCTTAAGCATACACTAACTGTCATCTGACTCGTGCAATGGATTAAATCAATTGCTAGACGACTTACGAAAGATATCAGATTGAGTAGGATGGGTTCGTAAAACGATAATCATTTGACATAAGTCCACTTATACGCAAGAAGCTTAATTCCAAGACAATTGAGGTTGTATGTATACAAGAAAGCAACATCGTTATATGCATATTACAAACTTCAAACATCTAGTAGTGAGCGCCAGAGAATACATATATGTAACATCCCTCTCTCACTTATCTTGCACTAGTGAGAACGAGGTATAAACCTGTTGTGAGACAGTCAATTCGTAATGGATTGGCGGTAGCCTGGCAAGTGTAACCAACCTAATAGCTGTAAGTAATGCAGAGTGTGCTGTGGTTGATTCTAAAAATGAGTCTGATCTGTTTGGCCAGAAACACAATGCTCTCTCTCTCTCTCTCTAGAACACCCTCAAAAGCCACATCTTGAAATTCGACATCTTTTTTGCTCCGTATTATATATATTCCCCCCTTATTTTATTGTGTTGAACCCAGTCTGATACAGAGAGTGGAAATTGCGCTAAGGGAAAGTAAAGCTCAGTATGAGAAGGTGCAGGCTGAAAAAGACGAGATTAAAACTACCCTGCAAGGTCAAAACGACTAGCTCCAATCTGTTTTTAGCAAACTGGAGGCCGCTCTGGGCTAAATTAACTCGCTGCAGGAGAGGACGCAAGAACAAGAGGTTAAGGGGTCCATAGAGACTAAGTAAGAAGTAAATGTTGTCATGCAATTCTGAGTTATGGGAGGATCGACACCCTGACACCAAATCTACACCACACTACTGAGATGGCCCGATCGTCACGTAATGAAGGTATTTGCTACATTCCGGCAGGTCTGGGTCCCATCCCAGAGACCACCTCAGAAGAGCAGTTACAGAGACAAGGTAGTACACCCGGGATAGCTCAGAGGACAGATGTAACCGTCGCATGACCATCTTAGGTACACGTCCTAATGTAACGGATTCCAGGAATCCCCATACTTCCAGGGACAGAGGACGCAGCTAACCGCTCATGAGTACCAGGGGCGGTGTCAATAATCTCATTCGAAATTGTATCCTCAGCTACGCCCCCATTAAATGTTTCACCTGCAGCAGGGAGAGATATGCTAAATTATGTCATTTAAACTAGCATGGCACTGTGTTGCACAGAGAAAGGTTCCGCAAACATTGCACCACCTCAATTCAATGAGCACTGCCTTTTTCAGTGATCTATTTTTTGACACGGGTGTGCGCATATCGTGCAGTAACTATTTAGCTATATAAACCCTTTCAGGGTTCAATACAATACAAAACAAAAGGTACCCGAACTGCAAATTTAACCCGGTTGCTGCCAATGTGCACCTTAATGACTACACTAGACGTCGTTGACTTAACACATACACTCCAGGTAACGCTACAACATACCGCAATCTCCTCTCAAACGCCATGATCCCATATAAGACCCCGTCACGAGCAGACATGCCATGATTTAGAAAGCAAAACGATCCCCATGTCACAAGCCATCAGTACATATGCTAACAATCCAACGAGCAGAATGTGGACATATTCACAATGAACGACTTCCCTTTACCCTGCATCTGCTCGTCTCAATCAACCATTATCACAGTAGCCCCCTTTGGTCTATTGGTGCAGGATCCAGCGAATTTGGCGCCTACGTCATGCATGCACATAATCCGATTTCTGACGCTCTAACCGAAAGCAGCCGTGTTTATGTTGTTCGTTGTC
This sequence comes from Urechis unicinctus, assembly GCA_034190875.2. Taxonomy (NCBI): domain Eukaryota; kingdom Metazoa; phylum Annelida; class Polychaeta; order Xenopneusta; family Urechidae; genus Urechis; species Urechis unicinctus. The sequence continues at coordinate 50,733,166 of CM067346.1, read as the reverse complement.
ACACGCGTCGCCTTATTTACGCATCGTGCGCCGCTACTGCCAAGCATCCAATTACACCTGTCATCAAGGAATGCCCAGCGGGCCCTATGGACGTCAACAAGGATGCTTCGTTTCACTTAAAAACAGGACTTGACAATCACTAAATGGCAATTTAATTTATGTAAATAATATTATCTGAAGCCATGTCTCAGCGTTCCAAGACATGTCTGGCAACCTAGGTAAAACCCCTTCTAGCTGAGTACACAATTAAACTCTAACAAAATGCCAAACCCAAACAATGCAGACCATACCAATTTTGTTTCCATCCAATAGGACATTAATAAACGAGTAGACCATTTACTAGGGCAGGGAGTCCCTTCACACACATGCCAATGGTAGTCACCGATGGGCATGGTTGCAAACGGTACTTGCATCCTATATGTCGCCTGCATGTCCCCTGTTGTGTTTGCTATTACAATGATATATTTTAATGCCTCCACCACCACTCCAACAGAAGTGTATGGTACAAACCAAACTCAGCACTCACAACAAGAAATGGCACAAAATATTGTACCACTTATACGCCAAATATATATTCAACATACAAGTCCCATTTCCCTATGATTTTGTAAATCATAGGGAAAGAGCGAAATTGCACTTTATATGCATTCACGCTAGGCATCCAAACACTGTAACAAATGCGAATGTTACGCGAAACCTGATTTCATATGATCTTTAGGCATCAAGTAGATACCAAATCCAGACAAATTGTGATTGGAGTGCGTCATTACAATATACCAAGGCCATCGTTGATTAGGTGTCAATAAGATTATTTTGAATTGCATAGTGAAGATTGATGTCTACCAAGGTGGCACTCGTAGCTCCCAGCTGCAGCCACTTCATATTACGTCTGGTTACTAATCTATGATTTATGATTAATGCAAACGAGCAAACGAGTCTTATATGGTGATCCTCGTATATTTCCTGGTCATTATTTGTCGTATTATTTGGCATACTAATTTTTCCTCATACAGGGAGGCAAATGGATGGGGGGTTATATCGGTGTTGTATATATATAATATAGATATATATATATATATAGAGAGATATATAGATATAGAGATATATATATATAGAGATATATATATAGATATATACAATATAGATATGTATATAGATATCTAGAGCGATATCTATATTTATATAGACATAGATTTCTATATATATATATATAGAGAATATAGAGAGAGAGGGAGAGAATAAATATATAAGAGAGAGAAAGAGACAGAGAGAGAGAGAAAGAGAAAGAGAGAGGGAAAGAGAGATAGACATAGAGAGAGATCTATCTGTCCCAAAGACAGAGAGAGAGAGAGAGATCTAGAGAGAGAGAGGGAGAGAGAGAGAGAGAGAGGGAGAGTCTCTATCTCTAGAGAGATCTCTCTCTCTGTCTCTCTCTCTCCCTCTCTCTCTCTTTAGAGAGACTCTCTCCCTCCTCTCATCCCTCTCTCTCTCTCTCCCTCTCGCTCTCTCTCTGTCCCCCTCCCTCTCTCTCCCTCTCCCTCTCTCTCTTTCCCTCTCCCTCTCTCTCTCTCTCTACAAAGACTCCCTTTTCTCTCTCTAGACTCTCTCTCTCTCTCTTTCTCTCTCTCTCTCCCTATAGATCTCTCTCTCTTTCTTTCTCTCTTTCTCTCTCTCTCTCTATCTATCTATATCTATCTCTCTCTCTCTCTATCTCTCTATCTCTCTATCTATATATCTCTATATATCTATCTATCTCTCTCCGGTGCCACGTCAAGGCCCATTATTTCCCTAATGATTTTCTACGTACCCCTGATTTGTAACAAGCCCAATGTGCAATTTTAGCATTCAAAATTAGCTTTGTCGGCTTTTAGCTACCAATGAAACCACCTAAAGGTATCATGTTACCGGAACCTGTTTATTCTTACGGAACACAGATGACACTTTTCTTGAAGCACGATGTTTAATATAGGTGGCATCAGAAGACATTGTCACTGTCACTTCCTTGTGCTAGGCTTTATGAATTCTCGATGCTCCGACTTTGCATCATATTTACTGAAGAATCTTTTGAATATTAAACGGAGTACTGGTGTATTAGTAAAAAGCCTAAAGCTTAATAATCCAATAACTCACACCGTCGAATTGTCTCTGATTTGAATTCTGCAATATCAATGAATAATTAGCATCTCACGTCCCTTGACGTCGTGAGCTAGCGAACGAGAGAGCCAATTGCAGTACAAGGTGGGTTAGTGACTATTACAGTGCAGTCGCACCAGAAGTTATAGGCGATAGCACTGATTTATCATTCGTTGAAATCTAGGTCAGTAATTGCGCAACCTATTGAGACAATGTTGGCAATATTCGGAAACAAATGATTGACCAATAAAATTGTGTTTTCAGTTAATCGATCAAATATTCAATTGAAATCGCGCGTTTTGTGACCGCTCTGTCAAGGTTCGGGTCATTCAGGTTTAATAAACGTGAAGTAATCATTAGCGCTGCATATTAAAAAGCTAGATGCATTTCAATCAAAAGCGTACATAGTATATATTTCGCCTATGACATATCTGCCCACGCAGATTGATCGATGGGTCAGATAAGGCTTACCATCTACTCCAGCAACATGTGTCAGGGTGTCATTTACATTCGTGCTCACCTAATAATATGATAGATCAGTGTCTGATGACTGTATTCCATCAAAGTTAATGTACGTCAATAGTTGAGATAGATGGTGCAGGTTGAATGATGTAGCGGTATTGTTGTGAAATGCAGTGCAATGCTATTACTGTTGATAACAACTATCACTTTCGACAAATACATTTTTCATAACGCTTCGAGTGGGCATTAGTTCATCACCCAAAACTAGAAAGCAAACGAATCAGTTTCAATACCGAGTGACATTTCAGTAAATTCATGCGATATCAATATATGTCAAAGCTCGTGATAGCGTGTAATATAAACTTATCAGTGTTTACCTGTATATCTAATTACTTGTAGTAGATTATGTATCTTTTGACATCTGTTCACCCAATGCGCTAATGATCTACCTTCGTAACAAGGTACATCACCCTTTAGATCACGTTTTCATTACGTCCCCACCGTCCCCACTATCTGTTTGTTCCGTAATGAAGCCCGGTTTTGACAGAGCTTTTATTAAATACACAAGTCGCGACAGGTCTGTAGAGTTACTAGAATGCGTTCATTCTCCCATGCAACCTACGTGTTCTCGATTCACGATGAACATTAAATGTCGTTTTCCATGCTTTGGTAGGCAGCAGATTGCATTCTTAGAAACCGAAACTGGTATCCAGAATAGTAATTGGGTTTTTTTCCTGAACGATACCTCACAACACGAAAAATGCGATTCGGAATGTAACCTTTCCACGCACATCGTTTTTCAACTAAAGATACAACTGCCGTCAGGAGCTTTCCTTACTGTAAGCAAAGGACCCTATTCAACAACGCTGTGCAAACCCCGTGATAATATCATCCGAGCTAGTTGTTAACCTATTGAGCGCGCGTACCATACTGCGATCGAGTATGTAATGTGTAGGTTTATTGGTCATTTAGAGAGCTCACATAAAGCCTAACCACGAGTTGCACTCTATTATCTGTTGTATTTAGTTAAGCCGCTGTGTCACCACAAGAAATCTAATACCCGACACCTTTACTTACTAGCTATGTTAATTTGAACGAACTCTCAGCGAACTCTGGGCGTATTACCGGGGGCCACAACGCGTGTTGATAACGCTTGCCTTGCCATGATGTGGGTGTTGATGGAAAATACAAGCGCGATTGGATCTGTTCGTCATTATCTATATCATATGATACCTAATTAGAGATACTGTCGGGCATCAACTTTCAGAACCCTTAACTGAGTCTATAATACATCCGGGTTTTTTTCGTGACCCGACATCTACCCCAATTCTACCACAAAAAGATCATTAAATAACCTGGCTGTCGAAAACATCAATACTGTCTCCATAACAGGTCTTTTTGCAGTTGCTTTGGAGTAGTTGATGATATAGAATTGCCCATCAAATTATATATCAGACACCAACCAACGATACTTATAAGGGTTAGTACGATTGACTTGCTATAATATTGGAATAACGAGCGGCACATATCGCATTGCAGACAAACGCTCGCCAGGGATCTTTGAATAGAAAAACTCAATTATGTACGAAAAATACGTGTGGATCAAAATTAATATTACTAAATAAGTTCATAGCAGGTAAATTCATGACGAGCAAAGCCTCCGGTTTGGACAACAGCCAATATCTCTTGTAATTCACGTCAACAGAAGCCGCCCGCCAGGAGCGCTTAGTTCATCATCTGTGACGTCAGTCCTGTCTGGATCTACAATGAGTTAGTCTATGATGCTATCACTGTCCATCGTGCTGTTTCCAATTCGCGCTGTCGATATTGAAGCGGGTCTGCTTAGTTTCTTCAGCACAGAGTTGTTCTGTTGGGTTAGGACCAGGACGCTTTTCTACGCATGGCGGCCGCTAAACGCCAGCACTGACAGACAGTTTTTGCTCTTGGCCAGTACTTTTTGTGTCTAGCAGTCGCCAATAATGTACAGTCTGGGCTTACTCGGAAGCTGCCCGAGTAGTCATGGAGCAACTCGCCAGGGTCAACCACGTAAACCTCTGCTCAACCCAGAACCACGACTGGTTGGTCTGGCAGAACCGTATGGCTTGGCAGATGGTATGAATATGCTATAAGGCGCCGCAGAAGATTCCTTCAAGAAGGGCGATCAAACTAAGCAGGGGCCATCCGGAAATACAGTACATCATTCACGAACTGGCAGTCCATGATTGCTACGAATTACTCTGCATAGAATATATGCGTACCAGTTACTACCGTAATGAAGGATTCGTACTGCAAGCATTTCAATGTTTAGACTCAGAATATAGATAATTGGAAAAAGAAGGTGCTGACACTTGAAAAGTTACACTCAATATTCACAATGGTAAATGAAACAATTATGCGGACCTTGCCATATATATATATATATATATATATATAGATATATATATATATATATATATATATATATATATATATATATATATATATATATATTTATATATATATATATGTATATATATGTACATATATATATATATTTTACATATATATATACATATATATATATATATTTACATATATATTAATATATATATGTATATGTATATATATTTATATATACATGCATATATACTCAATTTATATATAGAAATACATATATATATGTATATACATATATATACATATGTATATATACGTACATATATATGAATATAAGTATATATATATATTTAGATATATATATACATATTCATACATACACAGATATTCATATATATATATATATATATATATATATATATATCGATGATTATATATTTCTATATATACTATACAAATAGATATCTTTTTTTATATATATATATATAAACATGTATATAATTACATATATATATATATACAAATATATGTATATATATATGTATATATATATATCATTATTATCTATGCACATAGATATATATGTGAATATATATATATATATATAGATATATATATATATATATATATATATATATATATATATAGTATATATATATATATATATATATATATATATATATATATCTATATATATATATATATATCTATATATATATATATATATATATATATATATGAATACAGGATCATTTAGAATCGTATAGCAAAGATTGATGTGTGCCAAGATTGCCTTGGTGGCTTCAAATTCAAGTTTCTGCATATTATGTCTGGTTATCACACTATGATTTATAACGGACTTAGGCATTCAATTCACTATTGTACAATATAATCCACATAGTAGCAGCGTCATCTTCATGCAATCGACAATATAGAGTATTCTAAGCACTACCTCACAACACCAGCTGTCCGACATAGTGGTAGCGCAAACATTGCTTATAAGATAATCTACCTCGATCGTCACATTCAACCTTGAGTGAAAATGTGTGAGAGAAATGAGAGT
>CM067346.1:50673967-50718967 GCA_034190875.2 Urechis unicinctus | reverse complement strand
GCTATGTATCGTTAACTGAGCATCACAACTTATATTGCTTTTAATGAATAACATAGCGTACTTTTAAATATGTACGGAACGTATCAATTAATGTAAATGATCAGCAGACCATACTTTGGTGAAATATCTGCGACCATTAAGGCTCACAACCGTACTGGGATCCACCGTCAAATCTACGTTCATTCACATAGGGGATTTAATCATGAAATTCGAAATGGATGTTGGATTAGTCATACATGAAGATATTAATGCTATCGCCACTCAAATGGCAGGTTAGTATACGTGTATTTAGATCAGATGAGCCAGTAGTACGCTACTTATAAATCTAAATTAGAATTTCTTCGTGACTAGTGTCATATGACGTTTAAATTACCTAAGCCACTTTTTTCTACATGTCTACGATAGAAAAAACCCACTAACTACTGATAATAAGATATATATTGTGGGCGTCGCCATGAGTCCTTTTTAATATTGCCAACCTCGTAAATGCCTTACTCGCATCTGCTCCCAGCTCCTGTTTAGTAACTAAATACGCAAAGTTAATTACGAATTAGGAAACATTTTGTATATTATGCAAAGGTGCATATCATGAAGTAAATTTAGGTAGCCGTTGGATAATGTGTTGTTGCGCATGTGTGTAAATGTTGACGAGCAGGAAATGACGCCCATGCGAATAACGCATACATCAGGCTCTCATTATTAACTAATACTCGAAGCGTTACCCTGAATCTGGACACAACCCAGGCTTTTCATGTGACACGATTGTCGTTATATATAGCATGAGGTCAAGGTGATTGGTTATCATTGAAGATTAAGCCAGTAATAGATAGCAGTCCCGTGTGACCAGATAGTTTAAGCACTTACAGAAGATGCTTCGGCATATTCATGTGACGATATTTTAAGTAATTTGCAAAAGCAATAATGAAGGATTTGCACTTACAGCTAACAATCAAAAGCATCGTAAACAAGGAACTACAGAGCGAAGACAAATTCAAGCTCCACGAAGGATGGGTTGACAGCGCTTGATATAGTTTTTGTACTCACAATATTGCCAAACGAGATAACAAATATTGTGCGGAATCATGGGCGGTTGTCTTTATGTTAGCAGAATGATGAAGAGTTATAGTTTGACACAATGTCTGAAGAGGAATAGCGATTCTAATTAAATGGCGTCTGTTTTTGTTTATGCAAACGTCGTTAATCATTGAATCCATTGTGTCCACTCATGCAGGCTGGGGAGCAAAAAGATTCTTTATTTACAGTCATGTTGATGTTGTAGTTCTACGAATCGCTACTTGTTTTTGATGAAGCCGAGTCGGTATAGTCGAGCATAGGGAGCAATTTATGTAGCGAAGAGAAGTGAAGGCTCAATGCCAAATTATATACGTGAATAGAGTTCGATCCAGAAGGCGCCATATAACTAGGCTAGAATTAATGAAGGGGCCATCAAGAAGACCATGAAATGCACATTCCATAGTACGTTACTAACAGTCAACGTACAGCTGTTAATCCCCGCTAATATGTCACATGCTGACCATAGCCGTACAATTATATGAATGCCTCTATTGTACAACAAATTGGCTGATTTTTGTGCATATGTATTTATAGTATCTGTCTAATTGTTTGGCTATATCTGATAATAAAGCATCAAAACAACCCTCATTGCAACATCCTATCATTTTACAAAGACAAACTCAACATTTAAACGTAACTGCATAGATGAATGTACATAATAATGCGATAGATTAAGCGTAGCATGTATATTGGTGTATAGCCTGCATGCATATTGCGCATAGTGGATAGCATCAACTAGTGTATAGTGTAAACGAAGAGGCAGTACCAGTAATAAAACCACCATTGCCCAGTACAGTGGGCGTCGGCAGGAGGCGATACAACCTGACTAATTAATATATATACCTTCCCTCGAACCAAGTAGCGCACAGGCACTAAAAGTCTCTCCAGGTTTCGCACAATAGCATGTGCTTTATCACCTAACGTACATATTATTGATAATCATTGCAGTGCATTGGCAATATCGTTGTAATCGGAGAGCGAGTAGCTTAACGATATCTACTGAGAGTGAATTATTCATTAGCATGTGAGATGTGATGGTAGAAGAATATTTTAATGAGGGTGTTCATAGTTACGGAGATCAGACAACATAATACCTTATGTACGAAGCTATTCCTTCGCAATTCTCAGAGAATAAACGATGAAGGCCCTCTGGCTTTCAGGGAAAATGAAAATAGCTGTTTCAAAGGTTAAAAAAATAAAACTACAGGGATGATAACAAGGATAAGGGCTATGTATACATACATACATACATACATACATACATACATACATACATACATACATACATACATACATACATACAGACATACATACATACAGACATACATACATACATACATACATACATACATACATACATACATACATACATACATACATACATACATACATACATACATACATACATACATACATACATACATACATACATACATACATACATACATACATACATATATATATATATATATATATATATATATATATATATATATATATATATATATATATATATATATATATATATATATATATATATATATATATATATATATATATATATATATACATACATACATACACACACGCATACATACGCTCATCCACACTAACGTTCATACATACGACACCAATGCATGATTTCATATTCGGCTTTATGCTGAAATTACGCGAGCCGCTTGTCGTCTCTATTGAATGCTGCGTAAGTTGATATCAACGGTTGTTAGAAAAACTTGTTCAATTTTCGCTTGATAGATGAAGATTTATGGCCAATGCCCTTGCCGTAAAGTATGTTAATTGCGTTCGTCACTATCTGCATTGCTAGATCAAGGTAAATTCATATCCTTATGGAGCAATTTCTGAACAGATGAAAAATCTTTTGGGTCTGAGGTGGCTTTCCTTTCAACGCTACTTAATCAAACCGCTTCCTCTAGACATAGCTAGTGGCGATTTCCAAGCAGTACTGGATACTTAATACTACTGCTTTATGTTTTCCCCAGGAATTATTGAGCAGTGCATGAGGTATATTATATCTTATACCATTAATCTACCAATTCGTAGGGGCGTAATATCTGCAACTATGGTGACGCAGGGTAGTATTTGTCGAGGGATTTTAACATATACTATAGAATTATGTTTCAGCTTCTACTGTATTCGAGGCGTTACCTGTATATCATTGTCATTAACAATAATTACTCAAATAATATGGAGAGCAGGCTTAATAAAAAGTTGTGCTATGAGATGATTGCGTTAATGTTAAGAAACTTATTTATTTCCTTGGGTTCTTGACGCAAAACTGCCTAGTAATTACATAACAATTCAAAGCATAATCGTTTAACCTTGCCCTCGCCAAGGTTATGGAAACACGGGTACAGTAGTTACCACAGAAGACTCACAACGAAGGTGAACCATAAATTAGGAGAAACATATGCAATTGTGACAGTGACACCACATATCAAATATCCACCATCCATCTATTAATTCTTTGTGTTATGACACTTGATATCGGTATGCATAGTGCATTTGTTGGAAAAATTGATATATTCTGTTCACTTATGGGCGCAGATATTGCTGTCCTTATGCAATATTATCATACAATACTGGCATAATATATAGATTGTAAAATCACAACCGGTGCAATGTTCGAAATGCTCTCAAATTGATGACGCAACCTATGGTGTTTTCTGTTGCAATTAACTTGGTTTAACGCCAGACAAGGGAAATAATAAATGTTTGACTGACCTTGGGTTTAATATTCATGCCGAGTGGGTTTTGTCGTACTTGCAGACATTAAAGTGTCCATTGTGCCCATTGGTACAGCCGGAAGGAATCATATCTAGATCATCTGTGGTAAAAAAAAGGATAGCCGAATTATACATCTGCCACATGGCTTTGCATCCATGCGTTACAACATTTACATGATATCAATATTAGACTTTGCTCTCGTATTACATAAATTAACTGTATGATAATCATGTGCTTGTTGGCCAACTATATGTAAAAAAAAATGCGTTGCATCGTGAAATGAACAGCATCGCTTATACTTTATTTAACGAGTAATATTTGTAGGTCCACAGAAAGGATAGATTAAAACAAATAATAAACAGACCACAATTTGTCGGAAATTTCTGAGAGCATCAAGGCGCACGAACGCGAAAGAAGCCGCCAACAATTGTACGTTCATTTACATTGCGGATAAAATCAAGAAATCAGGAACGGAAGTTCGATGTTGTAAACATGTAGAAGTTTAGCTCCGGTCGAACGGTAACATGAATTTATACCAGACGTCTTGTAGGGCTAGTAGAAGTTATGCTTCCAGCTCTCTGCTAAGTAAGTAAATTTGAATTTCGGTAGTATCCATTGTGTTCATACATTTAGAATATCATGCAAAAATATCAATTTAGTCCTCTGCAGGTTCATTGATTGTTGCCCATTTATCCAAATGACGGTTAGCAAGACAATACCTCCATGTGAATACCGCCTACATCAAGCTCTTCTTATACACAACTTGTTATTGCTAAACCCTGCATTTGGATGGAACTCCAGTTTCTCATATGATATTTTTGTCGTTGATAAAATGCATGACGTCATGGTGATGGGCGATCAATACGAATTAACTCGTACGCCGATGCTATATAGCAGTTATGGCAATGTAATCAATCATTTCCATGAGTTTATTGTGCCTTAGCAGCACAGACCGCAGGATAGGGCTTTACACTGCCAATTAATGCCGTGTCACCAGACAGCTTAAACGTTGACAGCCGATATTTCAGTCGACATTATCCAGTGACGGCATTTTAGGAAATCAGCAAAAATGTGACAGTTTTACATAAAATCAAATTAGATACACACACCGTCAAAAGAAAAATCTCAGATAGAAGACAAATTCAAGTTGAGTGTGAAGGCAACATTGACAGTGTTTGACTGGGTTTTTGTTATCATAATATTGTCAACGAAGATGGGCTGCTGTGTTTGGGTTAACGAAATGGTGATAGGTTGATAACGCAGTCTGTGATTAGTCAGTAGTACACAAAAGATTAAGTGAGTTTCCACTTCTTTGGCGCCTGTTTGTGATGTTAATGTCGTAAATCATTGAATGCATTGCCTACACTCAGATGGTTCAAGGCGAGCTGGTGAACCACCAACCAAAGTGATTATATGTTTACAGCAATTTTGATTGTTTCACGTCGCTGATCTTGCATTCATGTAAAGAAGCGCAGGCCGTTTATCTTGGAGATAGAGTAATAGAATCGAACACTTTAATGAAATGAATAAAAAGATGTCATGGGGATATATTATGTATACATTACCTATAATTATTCCTATCCGGTTGGCGCCATTATTTCCGTTTACAATGTAGAGGTTATCAGCATGATTCAATACCAAATGGAGCGATAAGATGTGTGTGTGCCTTGCGTGATTGTCAGAAACAACGGTTAACCCTACAAGACAACATCAAACGACATCTTTTGATTTAATCTGTCCCAATAATTAGCCTAGGATACGTGCCAATTCTAGATTCCCACACTTTATAACCACCGCCCACCAAAAAATGTTTTAGGATGAGAAATGATTAAATGAATAAAGATACCCTTGCAACCAGCGTTCCATATTTTCTTTTAAATTGCAAATCCTCATGATTAAACGCCTTAACGGTGGTTAATACCATATGGTGCTCTAATAACCCTTACTACATCGCCTTAAGTCACGAATCATAGTTAAATGCCGCAATTTAGCTCAATTGTGCGTATTGTACTATAAATATATTGCACCCCAACAACTAAATCTTAAAACCAGTCAGGCTCTAAAGCCAGTTGCACAAGAATGACCCCGGTATCAGAATGGAATAACTTGCAAGATCACTGCCCGTCATCGAAGAGCCCTTTACCACCGTTTTTATTAGTTAAAAGTCGCATCTAGAGCCATAGCCATATATTCAAATTGCCCCATTAATGACATAAATGCTTTCCCGGAATTGGGTTGATTTGTTTTGCTAAAGTCAATTTAGTATTTGGCTGAAATTTGGACGCATCTGTTAAGTTAACGCAACATATTCATCCTTGTAAACTCTTTTTGTGGATATCGAAATATAAAAATGAGGTGCATTTACGCGTAGCCGCAGAGTTGAATATACATCCTTATGTGATGATTAAGGCATCGCAAGTATATTGGTGTATAGATTACATGCATATTGTGTTTAGTGAGTGGCATTAACTGAGGTATATTGTGACAAGGAGGCAGTATGAGTACTATAACCAGTATGCTTGGTACACTGTGTGATACAATCATGCGAAATGTTTTTGCAGTAATAATTATAGGTCGATCAAGAGTGATGCGGTGGGATGGCGGTGGGGATTGATTGAGTTCAATGTGGGTTTACGGCAGAAATCAGGTTGGTGTCACGGCGGTGACTAAGGTGATGTCACGGTTGAGCATATGGTAGTGTAACGGAGGGGATTACGGTGTGTAAGCATGGCGGAACCTAAGGAGGGGTCGTGGTATTGTCACCAGATCAACATATTCAGCATGATTACTATCACTATCGGTGCCGACGAAAATGCTCGGAGAGGTCTATGCTGATCATTCTCCCCCAATCCTTGTTATTTTTATTGAAAAGGTTACTGTCTTGACGCAGTGGTCCAATATGTACATACTAAAGTATAAAGCATAATTTGGAAACATGTAATGCACATGGCGAAGACAACGTAGATAATTTATTAAATGAGTATTTACTGTACATCCAGATCCCAATAATCCCATGCATGTCGAATGTTATATGATGTTCAGTGATTGAATTAGCAGAAATCACATTATTTGAGCTAGCATATTCGACCATCATAAACAAATAAACAAATGCGCATCCAGGTCCTCTCTGACAGCGGCAACATTTTGAAGGTGATGCCATGGCGGGACGTCATTGGACGTAAGCTGCTACAGGGGACAAGGGGCGTAGTACTCAGCTCTTTGTCAAATAACGGGGAAGTGCGATCTTTTGCGTCATGGTCACATTATTGATGCTGCCTATTATTATATAGTATTTCAAAATTATCAATTAAGCCATTCAACATTGTAATGAATATATTTTGATGCGTGTGTGATTTAATGTAATTCCAAAATGCATCGCCCTGCCCAATTAATTGTGCGCATGTTTGCTTATGATCCTGGCCGGGCCACTCAAGTCGTAAGAGAATCATGTAGCGTAATTTGTATTTAGTATTTTTAATAAAGGTAGATTGAGGTAGGCGTCTACACATTAATTCGTACGCTAAGTAGAGTAGGGTATAAGTAGCATTAAAAGTGAAGGATGGTATTCTTAGCAAACGCAACGGAACAGAAGGCGCCGAAGCAACTTGCATATGAGGTTCCTTCAAGAGTCATAATTAGAGATTCGAGTGTCGAGTCGATAGAATCAAGTAGTGCATACGTTTGAACATGTATGCCACACAGGATAACGTAACCTGCAAAAGACCGGATTAGTGTCACGCGTATATCACCACTCAATGTAAGGTGCGCATTGACATGCATACCACTATACAAACATTAATGCTACCTGCATTCACCTAGGTCAAATTGGCGATATCTGATGAAAACCACCGTGTTGTAATCAACAATAGGGATCCATGTTAATTTATCAATTATCAAACTATAGTTGCAGCAGTCGAAAGATGTCATTAACATATCGAATGCTCTACGACAAGCACTCCCGCCAGAAGAAATGTTATATCGAATTGTAATTACAATGTATAATCACAAAGCGCATAATTATGGAACATACGTACCTATTTCCGGCATCATAGTTGAAAATTGTTACTAGACGCCCACCGCAAGTGCTGATGCTATATCAGATAACGTGTAACAATGCCACTTAAATTTGCAAGAGGGTCTTGATGAGTTACAATGCCAGTAAAGGTCAAATGCGGGGTCATATGTGTGCATGTGCACAAACATGCATACCAAATACATCTATATTCTTCCACCATCAATTAGACATTAATCACCTGGCTGGCAAGTGGTGCAATCGATGGCTTCGAGGTTAAGGCATTGCGAATCTTCCAGCAACATTGAAGCTCACCTGAGCGTTTACTGCGAGAAAGCCCTAGAATTCAAGTTACCATGTGCTTCGCGTGCTCATTATGCTCAATGGATTACGTACCATGACACAAGACACCATATAATATTTAGGTGGCCAGCCTTACCAAATAATATCGAATATATACATAATGGCTGCATTAAGCAGCTACATGACTATCAATATATGTATCTAGTAAGAGTAAGCATGCTATTGATTGCACCAGAGATGCGAGAAGACTTTTAGGTATTATATAACCAGATTACAAATTATATATTTGATAATCATAATGCTCCACTGTGTATTATCCGATTGCAACGCACGAAAGTAGACAAAGAATATGTTGACATTGTCCGCAGTAACATCGATTAAGAATACAAGTAACTGTTCTAAACAAAATGGGTCGACATGTCTGAAGGTATGATTCCTTTCACAAATTGATTAAGCGAATGTCCTCAATTACTCCATGCAGTGGTTAAATTCACCGGCCACTTAATGGATCACTGGTGTGATAAAGGCTTAACGATTAATGACCATTTGATAACCCAGATGTTGGTCAGAGACAATGAGTGTTGCTACATATAATCGGTGAGCAAGCATCAATTTCTTTGTTACGTGGTCAAGCGAATGTATAAAGTTATCTAAAACCAGATATATCCTGGATATCAGTAGCTTGGTAACGGAAGCATTCAGACGTGTGCTACATGTACAATCTTTAACCAACTAGGCTAGGCCATGCGGAATGATTTTTATGTCAGTAAGTCGGGAAACGTGAATGAAGTCAAATACTTATTTTTAACCTAAGCTATGTCTTTATACATATCCAAGGGAAAACCGCTACGAAGTGTCAATAATAAGATGCTAATTTCTGGAGGTACCCATGTGTTGCTATTTTAAGCTTAGTTAATGTCTAATTTATGTGTGCCTCGCACTCCTGGATAGTAAATAAGCATGCCATTTTCTTATTTTGGTAGTATCCATAGTTTTTTATCTATGCACAATATTTATGGATATGCATGTAACTTTGTCCATTTAGGCAGCTGTTGTGTCATACGTTGTTTCCTATTAGTGTAAATGGCGACTAGTACGTCAGCGCGAATTACGCCCACACGAAGCTCTTATTATTAACCATTATTCATTACTAAACACTGCCTCTTGACACAACTCTGTCTCCTCATATAAAATGATAGTCTCTGATCAATAGTATGACGTCATATTGAAGGGCAGTTATATGAAACAGCTATGGCAACGAAATCAAGAAACGTCAGAGGGTCAATCGTGCCGTGATAATGGCAGCATACATCACAGCTTCCAACTCTTCCCAGGAGACGACCTCCAATCTCCATTTCTTCCCGTGTCAGCTGATAGCTCAAACATTTACAGCCGATGCGTCAGTCTTCATATTCCAGTTAGGAAATTTGCACGCCATATGTGGGACTTAATCCAAATTATAAACACACCTCGTCAACAAGACAATATCAGAGCGACGACAAATTCAGGTTCTACGAATCAAAGATTAATGCGGATAAATTCATAGCGTTTTACTTTTCAATGTAATCATAATACTGTAAAAGTACAGATCAAATATTGCGTGTCATCTAACGAAATGATGACGAATTACGAAACACACCGAATTGGGTGTGATGTGCCACTCGAATTGCACCTGTTTGTTATGTTATCGTCGGAAATCTTCCAATGCATTGCAGACGCAGTTTGTAATTTTGTAAGAAATCCACCGAATTTGGTGTGATGTGTCAATGCTTCCAATGCATTGCAGACGCTCAAATGGTTTAGAGCGAGCGTGAACAAATCCTTCAAAAAGTGTCTACTGCCACCTTGATGCAAAGGATTTGCGACCGTTGGTATCTGCCCTAATTTCTACAAAGGTTTTTGTATGCAGAACAGTTCATTAGTCCATTTAGCATCTTGGTTTCCCTAAGAGAACGATAACAAGATTAACTTATTCCTGTTAACGCTACTCTCTACAGCCGCGGGATTGTTGCTGTATTCCAATCAAGAATCGTGAGCTGTTAATCATGGTAATACATCATGTTATGTTAAACGATTTCCATTCTGTTGGCGTCATTCCCGTTAAAACTATTGATGTTATCAGTGTGATTAAATACCAAAGGAGGAGTTTAAATTGTGTTTTTCTCAGGAACACGTCATTGTAACTGATGACTGAACAATATACCGTTGCCTAAAGCGTGTTTCAAGGTGAAAGGCTAACACCTTTTGCACGGGTACCTACATTTTAGTCGTAAGAGCCAAGCAGTGAATACAGCAAGCCGAATATGTATACATATACATACATATATATGTAGATATACATATACATACATATTTATACATATATATATATATATATATATATATATATATATATATATATATATATATATATATATATAAATGTATATATAAATATATGTTCAAATATATATACTGTAGCCGCTTGAATTGGTGTAACAAATGACATTTATTTAGTCATTTAGGCAACGGTATTTTGTTTGATATTCAAAGCATTCTAATATTGTCCTTGTGAAGAGGTCAGAGGTTCTGTACAAATTATTCGATAATGTAATTATGAGCCACGACTCGCTCGAAAGTCGCTTTTCTGGAACGTTACAACTGCTTATTACACTGTTTAACAATGTTTCTATTGCGCTGTGACGCAGTATAAAAGCCTTCCAACCCGTGTGAGCATGTATCTGTGGTCGGATAAATAGCCCATTTAGCCCCGGAAGTAAGATAAACTTCAACTGCTGTCTAAAACGGAAGACAAAGGGGGCGATCAAGGGTAGCATGGCACCACATATGGAATATCATGATAATGTTCATTCTAATGGCGACCAGTATTTACTCAGTGACGCATCGACGATGAGCTATATTACGACCACACTAATAGCATTTGCCGGCGATTGTTGTGAAATCTTATGGCAAATTTAAAGTCAGCTGATTTGTCAGTGTACTAAAGTATAAAGTATAACCTGAAAGCTTGGGATAGTAGATAGTTAATCATTGGACCGGGTGTTTGTTACATTTCGCCGATAGCTAGATTAGTCTCTTGCACACTTATGATGTGGTAAGAAATGCATGGCATGGACAGTTAATCGACAGATCACGATTGATACTAACCTTTAAGTTGCTAATGTAACTCGACTTGGGGCTTCATAACAAACTGCTCTAGCACGCTCAAACAGTATGTTAAATATCTTTAACTTTGTAATTAGTCACTGATCACGAATGGGCAGTGACTAACGTCGTAATAAATGCCCTGCTGATATGTATAACTATAGGTATAGAATGTCGTCATTTATTATAGCATCGGTTTAATAGAATAGATGTCAAAAGCATGGCTATAAATGGTCCGCTCGCGTGATTGGCAGTTATTGTTACGTAAGACATGGAGTACTTTTATTGCCAACGAAAGGCAAAACAGCGTATCGATCTGTGATTTCCGTTGTATAGAGAGTAATAGAGTGGAGAAAATATATTGCACAAATACACGACGCGTTAGTTAGTGTTGGGAGCTTGTAAATGCATAGACATAGCCTAAAGCATTAGGCCGCTTCATCAGGCTACATCGAATTGGTATGAATGTTTTCACCATGATGTAGACGTTTACACTGGCATTCGCTTTTTGATACATCCAAAGTGTTCCCTGATCATAAAAATGAGTCTGAGTTCGTCTCTCGTTGTTGGCTAGTGATAGTTTCCAGCCATCTTGTGGCCGATTGTGTTGGGTGTTGCTCACTTACCAGTTTAGACTGCGTAGACTTGTTCAAGTTTCCTGATAAGGAAGATTTAAAGAAACGATAGACTGGCCAGGTACTGCGACACGAAACAAACGGCCGGACCCGTGCAAATACTCGTATGTGTGCTCGATTCATTTCACAGAGGGATGCATTGAGCAGGAACCAAGAATTATAACCAGATGCTGTGCCTACTCATTATGCAAAATTCTCTGCTGTCAGACACGCGAGAAAGGCTGTGGTCCCCTCCTAACCTAGCACAAGAAAAGCATACCTGACTATTGCTAGGGAGAAGAGCAAAGGTTGAGACTCGACTTTGCTGTTGCATTAATATTACATAAGCAGTTCCTGGTCTTGTTGAAGGATACAACACATTTCGACCATGTTACATATTCATGGATCTATATAAACATGATAATACTGAGGATGGATTAAGCTGATGCATTCCATGAAGGCAAGGGATCGTTGTGGTCGCTGAACATCTGTTACGTATATGATGCTGCATTGATTTGTTCTGTGCATATTTAAACACTGATTCTTGGAATAGAGATTGTAGAAGCATATATTGCTAGCGATGACCGCGATATGGTTGACAATGTCACTGAATGCTCAAGGGGCGCCTGTTCGATAGCTTAACCGGAACAAACTCCTAGCGACGATTCTGTGACTCCTGAAATGGATGCATCCATTTTATGGAAGCTAATCCGTCCATATTTGATTCTGACAGCACCATTGCGGGCAAGTTCAAATGCCTCGCGGACAGAACGCTTAAGGCCGAGCAACACTTGTAGAGTTCAGACAGTGCAGCAGTGTCATTCAACAAGTATTTAATTCATGATTGTGACAATTGATTGCCAAGTTTTTCCAGATTATAATAATTGATGCCACAGTAGGTAAACCCCGGAGCACCGAAACAGTACATACTATTGCAACTAACGTAGCTATTCGTAGATGTGTTCAGGTGTCCAATGCAATATCCACGAAGTCCCGCCATTGAGGTTGCTAAGAAATGCAGAGAACGATCAAGCCTGATGATCATGCTGATGAAGAGCCTTCTCGAACCGATGATACGAATCTCTCATCTGTTGCATCAAATGATGAACACTGTGAGGCTGATATCTAAGACATATGTTGGCTTGTAGCAGATACTCCTATGAACGAAAAACAAAGTAGATCGTATTTTTGTGAAATCTTTTTCGATGTCATTGATCCACTGCCCCAAATGTTGGAGTAAGGATATAATTATTTTGAATTCGAAAGTGGTAAGGACACTTATTGTGGTTATTTGCACCTGCCACAACTGTGGTAAAGAGCCAGCCTTATGTTGGCAACTACGCTACAGGAAATATCCTTCTCTCCGCATCGATCTTATTGGCAGAAACACATTCAATGGTTGCAGGTGGGAGAGGTAAACTATTTAACTATTTGCGGAGTTATAAATATGCATTTGTACCTCCTCTACCATTCTGTCTATGAATTCATACAATATGCTGCAATTAATGTGTTACAATGTGCATAAACTACCATATGGAATTGAGAGTGTCAGAATGCTGTGCGTAGCTGCTACATGACTATAGCCTCACCATTAAAAACATCATCACAGACAGATATGTGTAGGTTCAGGTTGACACTTGTTTGGGTTGTTACCCCGGGTAGTAGACAACTGGCCTATTAGATCATGCCATATCACCATACTGTTCCAATGTTCAACCCGGAACGCTGCGCGCGTATCTACTGGGGAATTTCAAATCAATCTACTCGGCGCGCCGCTCATGATTGGCGCATTCGGCGTACGAAGGCGTGACCAAACGAGTGTGCCTTTTTATACTAAATGTATTCCAAAGGGCAAAGCGCGACCGGCAAGTAAACTTCAATCGAGCAGAAATCCCTCAGTAGAACTCCCATATATTTGATGGTATCAGAGTCCCATTCTACTTTGTAAGGAAAAATTGAAGGAACGTCATACGCATGAGATGAGTTTTTAGACTCGGTAAGAAGAAATGTTATCTATTATGCAAATGAGTCTGATATTGGTAAAGAGCTGATAATTGATACATTTCGTGCACACATATGGGAACAACTGACCAATTAAGTCATGAATTATTATTTAAAACCTAATCTGCGCACCAATAGTTTATTTCAACTACACTAGTGTTATGAAGCCAAAGACGAGTGTCATGAAGTTTTCGTGTTTGTAAAAACACGTTATAAATAAAGAGGTCATCTCTCTAAGATAACAAAACTTTGGGGAAAATCGCGTAATAAGAAACTCACCAATTCTCTATTGGTATCAGATTCAAGCCGGAACGCGTCCGAAATCAACCGCATTAATTGAAACATTGGCAAATTACTGTATGCATCAATATTTACCTTGAGATGCCGTCATTTTCAACAAGCAGTAAAATAGCTCAATGTGGTATTCGCTTTCCCCAAATTATCACATATTTCATGATTTCTTATTTCAATTTTGTCATTTGATTTTATCCAGGGCGTTGCATACACTGCTATTATGGCTTCAACGATTCGACTGGAGTAGCAGAGGTTGCATGTATATAAGAAAGCAACATTAGCCTTTAGCCTAATAGCATTTAAAGCAGTGCTTACAAAGGCCATATTATGTATACTGGTATAATCATGAAAGGACGAAGCAAATGGTTCAAATGAATATAAGACGCCAAAAAGCTTGTGTTTATGTCCAACTCGTCCTCTATGTGGCGTATGAACGCGTCATTAATGCGACAAAAGCTCAGTTTTCGTCGACGTGATGTCCGCGCTGAAAGGTTTCAGTGAAGCTAATGGTTTACCTACAGCAGGTAATGTTAAGGTCGATGAAGCCATTATAGCAACATCCATTGATCAGCCATGGGGGTTGGCTAGCGCAAAAATAAATGCCTTGCTGATATATATAATTAGCAGGAATAAATTGGCGCAATTTCTGATTGCATTGGTTGAATATGATAAAACTCCATAGCACTGCCATATAGGGTCTGCTCGCCTGATTGGCAGTCGTTTAACGTTGTACAGGGAATACTTTTATTGCCAACAAAAGCCACAACAGCATTGAGATCTGTGATATTCTTTGTATAGTTGCTGATGTAGCTGCGCAAGTAAATTGCAAATCCTTAATGCTCGCAATTCGCTGATAATCCTCGCAAAACTAGGCATTGCCTCACTAATCAAAAGTCAAGTCGACTAAGATACATCGATGACCAACATGATATTAGGATTATATTCTTTTGCATTATCACATTGCACAAGCATGCAAGATCCTTAATTTCAGCATATTGCTGTTCATCCTCGCAAAACTAGGCATTGCCAAACTAATAAAAGGTCATTCCATGTTGTCAGGGTAATTACCAATTAAATACGACACATTCTGTTCCGACTAGAATACATGGACGACTACCAAAGTATTAGGTTTTATATTCTATGGCAAACCTTCTAGCATCTTTTTTCACGCTATATTTTTTGCATTGGTATGCTACTGATTCGTAATAAATTCTGAGTTCCATTCGGACCAAAATCGGCATTATGCATAGAGATTGTGCAGCAGCTAGCCTCAACTCGAGGCCCTGCCGATGTCAGTGGTACGACGCTCAATATCAGCGCGCAAATCGATCTGATAAATTATTTCACGATGCAATTTCAAAACAATGCTGGTCAAAATAGATAACCATGACAACATGAGGTTCTGTGTTTATAGTTAATTTGTGAAACTCATTAATGCATTATGTTGTCAATATTGGTGTAGATAATCAGAGGCAATTTGCAGCTTCATAACACTGCCGATGTCAATGGTACGACGCTCAAACTGAGGGCAACAAATCGATCTGATAAATTGTTTCATGCCAACACAAGGTGTTATGTGTTTGATATTAATTTGTGCTACTTATCAATGCATTAAATAGGCAATATTGTTATAGATAGGCAGAAACATTCGGCGGCTTCATAATCAAGCTACAAAAGTTTTCATCATGATCGGATCTTTAGCCCGTACTGTGTATTCATTCAAAAAGATATTTGACTAACCCCTGCTGGTATCGAGCTTAAAATGATATGATATGTCTTTGCATTAAAATGAGGTATCTTGGCAATACGGAATGGGCAGTCAACTGGCGTCTCATGTCTGGTGCAAGCGCCGTCCATCTTTGTTATCGTGTTACTTGGGCTGATATCAGATAGATAATCTCAATGTCATACAAGTTCATATCAATAAATCGGTTTAAAGCAATAAGCTCGATATATATGCACTACGCAGTGGCTATGATCTATGGGCATTCTGATAGCGTCACTGGGTTCACAAAAGCATTCTTTTCTGTCCCGAAAGCATAAAAATAGCATGGGCTTAGAACTAAGACGTTAAATTTGCTTCACAAACTGCCAAAATATTAGAACAGCTTTTGTTCATCAACTATACAAAAGTGAGTCATTATGACGCTTTGTATTAGATGTAAAACTTGAAGGGATGGTTTACAGTAGGTGTGATACCGGTAATATCCGGCTTGAAGTCGAAAATGGCGATTGGAACAATGCAAAATAGCCAAACATTTATTTTACCTCTCTAAGCGCGTTTATAATTTGTTGCCTAGCGAATATCACGGTTGAGGTAATTACTCTTGTATATAAGCAGCGAGCCGTGTACCCTACAAAGCATTATCCAACGGAATGCATTTAAGCAACAACACGGGTCCCGTTTAATCAGCAGAACGGCTTCTACTTTTTTTCTTTCATTAGTAATATGGGAATGATTGCGTGTAAATATCAACACTCTGTATGCATAATCATAATGTAGAATGCATACTGCGTGAATGCTTACGCATACAACCTTCAAACGTCTAGTAGTAACGATGGCGAGCGCCAGAGTATACATAGATGTAACACCCCTCTCTCCCTTATCTTGCACTAGCGAGAATAAGGTATAAACCGGTTATGAGACAGCCCATTCATAATGGATTGGCGGTAGCCTCGCAACTGTAACCATCTCAATAGATGTAAGTAATGCAGAGTGTACTGTGGTTAATTTTATTGTGACGCTGTTTGGCCAAAAATACACAACGCTCTCTCTCTCTAGAACACCCTCAAAAGCCTCATCTTGAAATTGACATCTTCCGGACATTCAGGACTCAACTCAATCCCAAAACCTGTATTCGTCCTTATTTGGGACCAGTGTTACATGTGACCTCAAGACAACTTAGGACTTCAGTTCTACACCCCTTTAGAAAATCTGGTCTCAACATCCTTGTGGAGAACCAAACGACCCCGATACCATACTCAAAGTGAGTGCCAATTTATGATATCTTTTACATATGTTTTTGTTCAGAATTATATATATATTTCCCACTCATTTTATTAGGTTGAGCCCTTTATCCGGTAGTAGATTACTATGCCTCTGGCCCGTAGTACCGATCAATCTGATGGAGGGAATGGAAAGGAGCAGATACACATCCAATGCACCTACCGAGATGCACCCCACTACACCAGCCACCTACCCCCTTCCCACTTATATCCCCTTTACCCCTTGACGACCCCTCTGTCCATGTTGTCATGTTAAGGGTGGACTGGCTCTCTGACACCCAAACCTACATCACACTACTGGGATGGCTCGATCATCACGTAATGAAGGTATTTTCTACATTCAAGCAGGTTTTGGTCCGATCCCAGAGACCACCTCAGAAGAGCAGTTACAGAGACAAGGTAGCACACCCGGGATAGCTCAGAGGGCAGATGTAACCGTCGCATGTCCTTCTTAGGTACACGTCCTAATGTAACGGATTCCAGGAATCGCTGTACTTCCAGGGACAGAGGACGCAGCAAATCGCTCATTAGTACCAGGGACAGAGTCGATAATCTTATTCAAAACTGTACGCTCAGCAAAACCCCTATCAAATGTTTCACCTGCAGCAGTGAGGGACATGCTAAATTATGCCAATTAAACCAGCATGGCTCTGTTTTGTACAGAGAAAGGTTGCAGAAACATGGCACCACCTCAATTCAATGAGCAACGCCTTTTTCAGTGATCGGACAGTGCTATTTAAGACACTGGTGCGCGCATATCCTGCATAAACTATTTAGCTAAATAAACCCCTTTAGGCGTCAATAAAAAACAAAACAAAAGGTACCCGAACTGCAAAATTGCCGGTAGCTGCCAATGTCCACCTTATTGGCTATACAAGAATTCGGACACTTAACACATACACTCCAGGTACCGCGGCAACATACTGCAATACCCTCTCAAATACCATAATCCCATATAAGACCTCGTCACGAGCAGACATGCCATGATTTATAAAGCAAAACGATCCACATGTCTCCAGCCACCAGTACATATGCAACCAATCCAAATATCATCCCGGATATGCGGACATATTTACAACGGACGACTCCCCCTGACCCTGCATCTGCCCGTCTCAAGTATATCAGTAGCCCCCTTTGTCTATTGATGCAGGATCCAGCGTATTTAGCTCCTACGTCATGCATGCACGTAATCCGATTTCTGACGCTCTTACCGGTGAAGCTTGCGCACCGAAAGCGGCCGTGTTAATGTTGTCCGTTGACACACGCGTCGCCTAATCAACGCATCGTACGCAGCTACTGCCAAGCCTCCAATTACACCTGGGATGCTCTCCAATAGAAGTGTATGGTGGCTAGGTGACATTTCGTGACTTATTGTAATTTTGAGTGCTATATAGCAGTACAGTGCGCCATATGACTGCGGCCAGAACACAGAACAAAGCACCGCATCCAGGAATAGAAGCTTAAAAAAGTCCCGTCTTTTTTACGTCGTTTCCTACAGACGATCAAAACTAAGTAACATTTCACGTGGACAACCCAGCTACATAGCCGGCCCGGGAAAAGGGCAGGAAACAGGTGCTTTTAGAGATAAGGACAGCGTTGATCATACAACATTGATTATGGCTGGTTAACATTATGAAAACACATACTATGCGGAATCATATGCGAGAATAACCAGTGTAGGGTCTATATAGCTCGCAGAACGCTCTACAAGTTATCGCACACTGTCCCACAGCGTACCACGGCTACAAATAGCTTGAACATGTGCGCATAATATACATACACACACACACACACACACATATATATATATATATATATATATATATATATATATATATATATATATATATATATATATATATATATATATATATATATATATATATATATATATATAAAAGTATATATACACATATATTTATATATATATTTATATATATATGAATATATATATATAATGATATATATATAAATACATATATGTATGTATTTATATTTATATATATGTATATATACTATATATATATATATATGCATATATATATAGTTATATGTATTTATTTTATATGTACATATACATATATATATAATTACATATATGCATATATATATATAGTTATATGTATTTATTTTAATGTACATATATATATATATATATATATATATATGTATATATATATGTCTATATATATATATTGTAAATATGCATGTATTTATATATATATGCACATATGTATATATATATATATATATATATATCTCTATATATATATATATATATATATATATATATATATATATATATATATATGCGTATCAGTACATACATATATACATACATACGCTACATGGTGCTGTCATAGCGATGTTGTCAATGATACAAACCAAACTCAGTACTTACAGCAAGAAATGGCACCAAATATTGTACCACTTACACGCCCACATATATATTGAACATACGAGTGCTATTTGCCTATGCTTCCGTAAATTTCCATGCGTCCCACGGATGACTGAGCAAACATTTAGTGTATGGCGAATAGTACATATATGCATTCGCACTATGCGTTAAAGCGCTGTAGTAATTGCGAATGCTACTCGAAACCGGATTTCATATTATCTTTAGGCATCAAGTAGTTACAAAATCTGGACAAATAGTGGTGATTAGAATTTGTCAGCACTATATGCCCAGGCAATCGTTGATTAAGTGTCAATAACATTTTTTTGAATTGCATATTGCAGATTGATGTCTACAAAGGTGGCACTGGTAGCTCCCAGGTGCAGCCACCTCGTTGAATGTGACATGCAATATTGAGTGCAAATGTGCGAAAGAAAATCACAATGCGCAGACTTTCAAGTAAAGTAGAGTTAACATGATTGCTGTCCCATAATAATTTTAATTCTTCTCATTGCCAACATCTCCTTCTAAATGCTATCCTGAGCTCGTTGTGCGGCTAGTGAAAACCATGCTTACAAAGTGCTGTTTAACAATGATGTGGGTAAACATACATGGCACACACTTGAAACTTCGGTTGTTTTGAAAGATTTTAACTACATATTTCCTGGTTATTATTTGTCGTTATATTGTTCTGTGCAAACCCCATGATAATATCATCCGAGCTAGTTATTAACCTATTGAGCGCGCGTACCATACTGCGATCGAGTATGTAATGTGTAGGTTTATTGGTCATTTAGAGAGCTCACATAAAGCCTAACCACGATTTGCACTCTATTATCTGTTCTATTTAGTTTAGCCGCTGTGTCACCACAAACAATCTCATATCCGACACCTTTACTTTGCCCTGTTGATTTGAACGAACTCTCAACGCATGCAGTTGCATGCGACTGGGCGTATTACCGGGGGAATATACTTGGCGTATTACCGGCGGCCACAATGCGTGTTGACAACGCTTGCCTTCAATCATGTGGGTGTTGATGGGGAGAGAACAAGGACCAGAGTGTGACGCATTGCACAGCTAAGATTGTTGGTTTTGCGAGCGAATAAGTAAGTCACAAGCTCCGAAGCGATATCTCAGCCATCGCTTAGATCGGAAAATACGGCAGCGGTTATATAACTGACCACATTAACATGAAACATATGTAATTTACCCTAGGTTTCCCCCACATCGAACCGCCGAGCGATCCTAACTCGGAGCTAACGTATAATTTTACTTTCGCCATTAGAGAGACCAGCTACCACTAAGTAAATCGATCTGTTCGTCATTATCTATATCATATTATACCTAATAAGAGATATTATCAGGCATCAACTTTCAGAACTGAGGCTATAATGCATCCGTTTTTATTTCGTGACCCGCCATCGACCTCAATCCTACCGAAAAAGATCATTAAATAGCCTGGCTGCAGAAAACATCAATACTTTCTCCATGTGTTAGGTCTTTTTGCAGTTGCTGTAGATTAGTTGATTATATAGAATTGCCCATCGAATTATATATCAGTTACCCGTCCACGATAATTATAAGGGTAAGTACAATGGACTTGCCATAATGTTGAGATAACGAGGGGCACACATCGCATTACAGACAGACGCTTGCCAGGGATCTTGTATAGAAACACTTAATTATGTACGAATAATATGTGTGGATTTAAATTAACATGACGGAATTAATTCATAGCAGGTAAATTCATGACGAGCCAAGCCTCCGGTTTCGACAACTCCAATATCTCTTGTGATTCACTTCAACAGAGGCCGCCCACCAGGAGCGCTTAGTTCATCATCTGTGACGTCAGTCCTGTCTGGATCTACAAGGAGTTAGTCTACGATGCTATGACCGTCCATCGTGCTGCTATCCATTCGTGCTACCGATATTGAAGCGGGACTTCTCACGTAGTTCCTTCAGCACAGAGTTGTTGTTTTGGGTAAGGACAAGGACGCTTCTCTACGCATGGCGGCCGCCAAAGGCCGACACTGACAGCCGGTTGCTGTTCTTGACCCGTAACTTTTATGTCGAGCAGTCGTCAATAATGTACAGACTGGGTTTACTCGGAAGCTGCCCGGGTAGTCATGGAGCAACTCGCCAGGGTGAACAACGTAAACCTCGAGGTCTGCTTAAACCAAGAAGCACAACTGGTTGGTCTGGCAGAAACGTATGGCTGGGCAGATGGTATGAATATGCTGGAAGGCGCCGAAAAAGATTCGTTCAAAACTAAGCAGGGGCCATCTGGAAACGCAAACATACAGTACATCATACACGAACCGGCAGTCCATGATTGCTGCGAATTTCACTCCATATATGCGTACCAGTTACAACCGTAATATATGATTCGTGCTGCAAGCAATTTAATGTTTAGTCTCAAGAACTGCATGATTGGAAAGGAAGGTCCTGTCATTTAAAATGTTACGCTCAAAATATTCACTATGGTAAGTGAAACAAATATGCAGACCATGCAATATATATATATATATATATATATATATATATATATATATATATATATATATATATATATATATATATATATATATATATATATATATATATATATATATATATATATATATATATATATATATATTTATACATATATGCATATATAATTTAATCAGGGTCTGCTAGCAATCAAGTGCGTCAGTAGTAAACGATGTGCTATCGAAACGCCTGAACCAATGCTGAGGGCGCTATGTTTATCGTAATACCGGGACACCCGTTATTGATGTATTAACTAGGCACTTAAAACTATCCAGTTTGCTACTGCAAAGTAGTACTGTCATTGCTATTATATATAAAGTACAAACTTAACACAATGCCTACAATTATAAATGGCACCAAAACTGTACTTGTTGAGCACCACTTTACCATTGGTCTACGCCACAATACATTTCTAGGCGCCCCACGAATGAATGCGCAAAAATTCAGTTTTAGGCGAAATTGCGTATTATATGCATACCATGGCATTTCACTGATTATATAGATGAATGCAATTAATATGGGGAATCTTGGTTCTTCTGCATTGTAGAACCACACATAGTTTGTCAAAAGTTGGACTGAAATAGATAGTATTCGTTATCTGCGGGGAAATGTTCGAGACATTGGTTAGTTCACTTGGCACTAGAACAAATTGTTAAACGTTAAATTAAAAATTGTGTGATGTTGTGGATATACATAACGATTGGAGGCGAGAAAACACCTACGGGACTATACGCTCAAACAATTCAATATATGCTATAACCCTACCGGACATTATCCAAAGGCATCCAAAAACATAGCTGTCATTTTAGTGTATCAATGAAATATGCTCAACCAATCATTGATGCATAATGAAATGAGTCAATAGGACCATTCAGAATTGTATATTTAAGATTGATGTGTGACAAGATTGCCATAGTAGCTCCAAGCTCCAGCTTCTGCATATTATGTCTGGTTTTCAATCTATGATTTATAACGGACTTAGGCATTCAATTCACTATTGTACAATATATTCCACCTAGTAGCAGCTTCATATTAATGCAATCGACATATTCATGCAATCTAAGCACTACCTCAAAACATCAGCTTTCCGACTTAGTGGTAGAGCAAACGTTGCTTATACGATAATCTTAATTGACAGTCACATTCAACATTGAGTGAAAATGTGTGAGAGAAATGAGAGTGCACAGACTGTAAAGCGGACTACCGTTATCATGATTGCTGTCCCATAATCATTGTAATTCTTCTTACTCCCAACATTTCCTTGCATTTACCTTCTTTTAACCATGCTTACATTCAGTGCTATCCAACATAATGTAAGGACGACTTCCTTGACACACAATCTAAGACGTTGGGCATATTGGAAGATTTATACTGCCTATTTTCTTGCCATGAATTTTCTTCTTAAGTGACGTTTTGATTTTTCCATCGTGCACGGAAGTAAATATATGCTGGTTTTAATGGTGTGGCTCCTGTTTTGCATCTAGCCGGAACCAACAAACACGTCATCGGGGTAATGCCTGTCGCCCACGTATCGCTTTTTCCTCAATTATCTTCAATTATCCCGTACTAACCAAGTAAGATATAAACAGATGATACAACCACAGAAAGCATCCGAAAGATAGAGAGGACTTTTGGTTTGAAACGATTGCCAATTGGTTAATGCAGCCACACGCTGAATATTATGAAAATATTTTTTATAATTTTCTGTTGTGACGAATATACTTCTAATCAATATGATTGGTGCTAGTCGTCTATATCGCACCGCATTTAATGTTTCGATTTTCATATGTGACATTTTCTCTTCCTCTTTTCCAGCCAGTATGAATCCGCTGTAAGGCTAATATCATAATGACGATCTGTCAACAGGCCGGATTAAAGCGCAATCTCATTCTGTCTTCACGCGTGTGGACCTGTTGAACCTCCACAGGTCTGCTCTTTAGAAAAATCACTTACCTTTCAATGTCATGAACTAACTTTGATCAAACTGTAGCCGGATTTGTGGCGCCGAACTACTTTCCCGTTAACTTCGTACTGTCTGATCATGTGCCAACAAACAGGCATTGCCAAAGATCCCAAAGCTGCGAAAATGTTCCCATACTACTTCCATCATTGCGATCATTTATAGACGTCTTGATATACTTAATTGTCTTTTTTGACGGCCAAATGTGTGCGCTACTGTGACCTAAACTGGTAAATGATCTAGTAACCTTAAACCAGACATAGCTGTCAGTTATAAACGACCCTCATCTACCACTTATAAGGCTGTTTAGTATTCACGCGTTACTAGTTTGTACTTACGGTAAACGAAATCATTCGAGTTGCATGATGAGGAACGAATATATTGATTGGTATTTTCCCTAAAAATAAGCAATCGTTAAAAAATAGCAGCACGTAGAAGTAAGCGTGGTATTTCATATTAGGACAGAAATTGAAATATAGAATCTAGTAAATGTATTTTGGCTGTGTATACCATATATATATATGGAATGAACTACACTCAGATAATTACAGTTGCAAGTACCCGAGACCTGAATTATTTACACCATCCGTTAAACACCTGTTCCTAGAAGAAAAGCTCAGATAGAAGATGCTCATTTGCTATTCAGTAAACGTGATGGTAAAGGGCATATTGGAGGAACCTTCTTGTCATTGGTTGGCACAAAACTATCACTTTACTAGAATTATATTTTACTGCGACGTTTCATATAAGAAACTCTGGCAGCGTCGAGAATATATTCCTGGTGCCAGGCCAACGGTGATTACTTCGCTAGTTATTTTATACTTGGCTCTGGTTTAGAACGTTCCGAGTTACTTTTGCAAAGAGTTGAATCAGCCTTTTCTTGCCAATGCCAATATTCATCTTTGTTCTGTTAACTTGAGTAATGGTGATTTGATACTTGACGTTGCGAAGATATGATGACGTAAAATTAATACTTTTTTGTTTGCATCATGATTACCATATTCTTAAGTATCAATATTATCATTTTTATTGAACTTATGGAGTTTATTAATTATGCGGCTTGTAAACACCACATGCTTCATCGATGGTTAGATCAGCAAACATTGACAAGTGCTTTACGATCAACTGTACTGTTTCGATTCCCGTTATGACGTCACATCTTTGATTTCGCTACAAATAATGGTGTAGCGCATCATTCTGCGGAAGTATATCGCGAGTTATAAGTATCACAATGATAAATGTAATAGAAGGTTAAAAAGAATGATACTCATTAGAGAGATGTTTGAAGTGCATAGCAATCGGTGATTTCCGACTGAAATCCCCTTTAGCGACTCAATCGTCGCAACTCATTTATGAATTAACAACCGCATTTAAGAATTTTAACGCACTCGCATTTTTTTTTGTGGAGCATAAACCTGATATATTCAACCTGCAGGCCATATTTATTGCAGTCGTAGTATCAGCTACAATTACAGAGTCGACAGTGTAGATCAATCATTCAATGAAATCTAGGTCAGTTATTTCACGGTTTAAAGGCCAAATTGTCGATAGTTGACGACACAAATTATATTAAAGCCCTTACCTGCTGACCAATACGACTGTTTTTTCTGTAAATCAAATAAATGATTAATAGAAATCGCTTTATTGATTGGTATTGTAATCACAGGTTATGTTTTGTTAAAACGCAGGCCGATCCCCCAATGTTCGAGTCGTTCAGGCATGTTAAAGCTAAAGTAATTATTATCAGCTTATGCCATGCACTTCAATTAAGAACGTTCCGTGTATATAAAGGTGATCAATGTCACATAAACGAACGCAGAGTGATCGACGGGGTGACTGAAGCTTACAATCTACTCTACAACATCAGTCAAGATGTGTTTTTGTAAACCGTTGATATGTTTGTTACATTCGTGCTCACCTGTGATCGATCAACGTCTGATGACTGTTTACCATCAACGTTAATGTACGTCACTAGTTGAGATAGATGGGGCAGGATGTTGGGGAAGGAGGTAGCGATATTGCTGTGAAATTCAATGCAATCCAGTTGCTTTTGATCACCTTCAGAAGATGTGTTTTTCCTAACGTTTTAAGTGCGCATTGGTTCATCACCAAATAAAAACTACAAGGGCTAAGGATGGTCGGCTATGAATGTTAGGGTGACATTGCTCATATTATTTTCCCGGATTAGTCAATCACTGCTCGCAACAACAAGCAATCCCATCTTGCACCAGGAATGTTGCCGCATCAGGCAGCACAAAGGACACAGACAGAGACACACAGAAGGTATACAAGACAACACGGTCAAGTCAGCGGAGCCGCTAATAAAGCTGAATATTACTTTAGTAACGGGCTTTATCTTCGAGGACACCAACCCTAAGATACCTACAATGACAGCGCCGGCCTAATAATAATAATTGTCTCCCGCACCAAATGACCTTTCTCTTAATACCTAAATATGTTATTGTGTGCTTTATAAATCTTGTCGATGTTATCAGTGTTATATGCGTCAGCAGTTGTTCGCCCAGTGCTATATTTATCGACCTTCGTACCAAGGTACATCACTTTTATCTAGATACCAACCTCAGTGACAACCAGCATTGACCGGACTTTTTGTAGCAGCGATAGGTCTGCAGAATTACTAGAATACGTTCATTCCCCCATTTAACGGTTGTGTCCTTAATAAACGATGAACATTCAATGGTGTTTCTCATGCTTTGGTAGGCAGCGGATTGCCTTCCACGAATTCAGAGCTAGCAATCAGAAAAAGGGACTGCATTGATGTTTATCACTTGACGATGAAAGCTCGATACAAGAAAAGACTTTTCGGAATGTAACTATGCGCGCACATTGTTTTCCAACTGAAGATGCTACTGACACATATAACCTATCTCACTGAAGGCAAAGTATCCCATACATCAAAGCTGTGCGACCCTAATAATAATATCATCCATGATAGTCATTTACTTGTTTAGCGAGCGAACCGTACTACAATGGAGTATGTGCTGGTTTTGTTGGTCATTTAGAGAGCTCAGATAAAGCCTACTCATGCATATGCATATCGTCTCTATTCAGGGTTCCTGCTGTGTCACTGCAAACAATATCATATCCGACACCTTTATTTAATAACAGGGATTTGAACTACCTCTGGTAGCATACTCTAGTTTGGCGCTACTGGGCATATCACTTGGGATAACAATGCGTGTTGGCAACGCTGGTCTTCGATGATGGGGGTGTTGGTGGGAAATGCAGGCGCGGAGTCGAGTAAGAGGCATCGCACAGCGAAGATAGTTTGGTTTGGAAGTAGGTCACTAGCTCAGAAGAACAATTGTAGCCATCGCTGATATTGGTTATATGGGGCACCGATGATATAACTATCTACCTCAACATAACACTTACATAACTTGCCTAGAGTTTCATCCGCGTCGAACAACACAGGTTTTTCGGCATTCAACATAACAGCAAAAATTGCAATTTGCAACAACTGCGTTTATCTATCTATACATCATATGATGTCTTCAGTACCTTTTTTCCGTGACGCGCCATCGGCCTCAATCCCTCCACTGTCTCCATATGTAGGACTTAGTGGCATTTAAAGCAGAATGAGTATATCGAGTTACCCTTCGAGTTATATATCAGACACACTAGCGCGATGCTAATTAGGGTTAGTACAATGGGCTTGATATAATGTTGAGCTAACAAGCACGTCGCACTACAGACGGTGCTCTCTTGAGCTTTTTATAGAAAATGTTGTCTGCAGCAAAGCTATTTTTATTTTACATGATCCACTCAAATAAACATACGAATAAAACGAAAGGATGGGAATTAACATTACTTGTGCTCATGTCAGTGGCGGTTTGTTCCATGACAATTGTAACAGCTTGAAATGGGTCATGTTGAAGGAAAGTCACCCTACAGAGAGTTTAATGAACAAACGCCGATGCCTTCATCACGAACGCTATCCATGGAGCGTCACTCTCGTAATTAAAACAAGACTAGGGGTCTTACACAAAAGCTGACATCTCGTAGGAGACGTTGGCCGACTCAGATTCGTTTTCGATAGTATCAGTCTGTGAGTTACTCACATTGCTTGTCTCACGCGATCGCTCGCCGGATTTGCGCGTCGGATGCACAGAAAAAAGAAACACGATTTAGGGGTCTTTCCTTGTGGGGGCTTATTTGCGACTTTGTCGTCCAAGTTCCACCATAAGGTGTGCCCAAATCAGCACCTGTAAGAAACTGTTCTGATTAGTTACATCCGTTGTCTGGCTTGGGTTTTGCAGCGTTTACAGTCCGGTGCCTTTTGACATCGGCTTTCATCCACGTCGACATGGAGTTCAAGGTGGGTTGGTGACAATGTACCGTTGCCAACATCCGCTAAGCTTCTATTGCCAGCCTCTTCTGCGACCGCGCTAATCTGAATAATCGGTGAAAAATCGAACGAGCCATATGTGCAGTGGACTGACGCAGTTCGTCAATGGCGAGTGATATATATATATATATAAAAAATATATATATATATATATATATATATATATATATATATATATATATACATATATATATATATACATATATATATACATATATATACATATATATATATATATATATATATATGGTGCTAGTAGTTCGGCCTGCACCTTAAAAATAGCTTCTTTATTCTTAGTGGGCCTGAGATAATAATTTGGACGCGCTACTGGCCCCATTCTCGGAAATGGACCATACTATTATTTTATAATCGCCCACGGTTGATTTGAGCTCAAGAGTTGTGAAGATCACATGCGCGCCTTCGCGATTTATCTTGTGCTATGGATCAAGGATCGTTAAACAGTGTTGTACCAAACAGCACAACATCTGCACCTCTAATTCTGTGGCGAATTAATATTGTATGCATTCACCTCATCGAAATGTTCCCCTATTGGCTGTTACAATGCTTTTCAGCTAACTCGATCAAATAATTTTTGCTTAAGCATTCTTCGTACTCACGGGCGACCACAAGAGCAACAATTGCGAAAATAATGCTCTAAGGCAGTAACCGAATTCAATCACGGATATATGTTCAAACATGTCATACAGCCTCTCCGAAAGGCACGGACCATGAATACATTGATGTATGTATGTATGTATGTATGTATGTATGTATGTATGTATGTATGTATGTATGTATGTATGTATGTATGTATGTATGTATGTATGTATGTATGTATGTATGTATGTATGTATGTATGTATGTATGTATGTATGTATGTATGTATGTATGTATGTATGTATGTATGTATGTATGTATGTATGTATGTATGTATGTATGTATGTATGTATGTATGTATGTATTGTATGTATGTATGTATGTATGTATGTATGTATGCATGCATGCTGTATGTATGTATGTATGTATGTATGTATGTATGTATGTATGTATGTATGTATGTATGTATGTATGTATGTATGTGTATGTATGTATGTATGTATGTATGTATGTATGTATATAAGTATGTATGTATATAGTATGTATGTATGTATGTATGTATGTATGTATGTATGTATGTATGTATGTATGTATGTATGTATGTATGTATGTATGTATGTATGTATGTATGTATGTATGTATGTATGTATGTATGTATGTATGTATGTATGTATGTATGTATGTATGTATGTATGTATGTATGTATGTATGTATGTATGTATGTATGTATGTATGTATGTATGTATGTATGTATGTATGTATGTATGTATGTATGTATGTATGTATGTATGTATGTATGTATGTATGTATGTATGTATGTATGTATGTGTATGTATGTATGTATGTATGTATGTATGTATGTATGTATGTATGTATGTATGTGTGTATGTATGTTTGTATGTATGTATGTATTTATGTATGTATGTATGTATATTTGTATGTATGTATTCGCTCTTCATCATTTAGGAACGATTCCAGTCGCTTGACCAGAAAACTAATAATTTTTACACTGTATTTCTTTTTGCATATGTTTTTCCCAAGAAGCAAATCCCCCAGGGATAATTGATTATCCCTGGTACTATGTACTGCTAGTCAAGATCACCTAGCCTGTTGGCTGCAGGCCCTGTTTACATGTTACTGATATTCAATAGTCTCGCCAACAGTCTAGGATATTGTCTCGTCTTGAACTGGACTAGCATCCCAGATTGGGGATGCACCAATCACAAGCGGTGTCTCTCGGTCACTCTCGGATACGTTTCAGTCGTTGTCCCTCATTGGTCAGTTCTACATTCCCGAAGATTCGGCGCCATATTTATTTTTATACGCTCCGTTTGAAAGACTTGTTCGCTCGGTTGATTGACGGGTCGTGACTGTTTTGTGAATGTGGCTGCTGGGACGGGAAACATTTTGCTACACGTTGTTAGCTACTGCTCTCGGTGCAATACTTGGAATTGGTCCGGGCACACATTCTACAACACCCCGATTTGTTGTTTCACGCTGAGTGGCACCGTTAATCACACAGTATGCGAGAGAAGCTGACACACAACTGGTTCTTTGTGACTGACTATTACGTAAACATGCTATCGTGCAGCTAAGCGATTAAAGCGCTTGTTGTGGTGCCAATTTGAACTTTTGAGACGCCCAATAATTCCAGAAGGCATTCAATGTGCTCTCATTGGGCGCAAACCACAACAACGTACCTAAACCGAGGGTGCGTATCACAAGCCAGTTTCATGAGCCAGACGCGCGCAACTAAGGTCAATCCGGGTCACAACCTTTGCGTTGATTGGTCACGAGGATTAACGAACGTGTCTAATGAATGTTCGGACACGCCAGTTTTAGACCTTGTCTTGTCGTAGACTCTAAGTCGAGAAGCGTAGCGGAACCCCTTGAGTCTGGGACGCAGACTAATGTACTGCAAAAATGCAAACATAATGTCAATTGCAATAGTTGTTTGTTGAAGTAATTAGTTATTTGATTAAATGTTGGTGTTGTTTACTTCTGCAGTCGATACTTCTGTCTCAAATGGATTCGTTTGTTTCAGGTGAAGTCCATAACCTACGGGTCAACTAGGTGTCAACTGTGCTCAGATGCGCCGTGATGCGTGTCGTAGAACCCCCTCCCGTTATTGATCCAGCTTTACCACCCCATTTAAGTTACATTTGCTTAGGCAGCATCAGAAAACAATCTAATGAAACGACCAATTTTCTCAGGTAATTACAGCGATTAGGTCGCATGCGCTTGCGTATCATTCCTCCATTGTGTGTGGCTTGAGAATCTCACTCACCCTCTAGAGATTGTTCCACGCGGCCTATTGGGCAAGCTTTGTAGAGGATTACATTGGGAATCCATCGCCATCCTGTCGGACTTTGCATCTCCGTCAATACCAGCTCAGTGACTAATTAAAGTCTTTGGGATACCACTATGTCGTGAGGTTTCCATTTAACACGATGTCCAGCACATCTCAGCAAAGGCGAAGCTATCCATTATGCAAACGATGACGATGTCGTATTGTGACAAAAAATATCATCTCTTCACAATCTTTGCATATAAATTTAACGCATCGACTTGAGTACAACCATCGTTTGCTGCCTCTTTTTATACAAGACGCCATGTTAACAACCAGTTTTTAGGTACACCCCTTTCACAATCTTATTTTAAGCCAAAATGATTCGCTCATCTAACGTTGACATATATCAAACTATGTGTGTGATGAGTCCAAGTTATAGCTTGGAACGGAACGGGGTGACACGGAAATGACTTGTTCAGATCAATAGTGCTGAACTTAACCTGGCAACTTAAAAGAATTAAGGCCTTCTCAGCTGAGGAACTCGAGTATTCCGACGGTCTGCCGTATGGATACCCAGACTCTATTAATCGCAACGAGAATACGAGACCATGTACTGCAGTAATCGTTATTGAGCAAGAACAGCACACAACATTCTCTCTGGGTCCATAGCTTTTACTGTAACTTCAGCGATTTTTTGTAGCTTGCAACTGCAATGCCCGTATACATCAACGTATCGATTTGTTGTTGCAACTTGCAATTACGTATGTTTTCGCTACAGGGATACCCATGTGGTTACTCTTCACTTTGAAACACAATTAACGTTTGTCACAATGTTGGCAATTTGTATTAGCAAAAATCATTTCTTTAAAATATATTCATAAATATAAAGTTTAATGTGATATTTAAGCGGCTAACATTATTGATCAACAGACAATCCGATGCCTGAAATATGTGCCACTGAACAATTATCTTGTTATTGATTCAAACAATGCTTTATGCTTACTTAATTACTCTATGCCGATTCAACTGTTCCAGTGGTGAGGAGTTATGCTCCTGCCTTTTCATGTTAACAA
Organism: Urechis unicinctus; assembly: GCA_034190875.2. Lineage (NCBI taxonomy): Eukaryota > Metazoa > Annelida > Polychaeta > Xenopneusta > Urechidae > Urechis > Urechis unicinctus. The sequence goes on along the minus strand of CM067346.1, from coordinate 50,686,557 downwards.
CCAGTTCTTTCTCTATGAGACTAATAATGGAGCATCCCCCCCCCCCACCGCCACATTTGTAAACCTCCATGCGTTATTCAGTTTTGCCAATAATGCATCAAATTGTCATCATCACCCACGCAAGATTTATGCAATAATATTGATGTGTAACACGTACAGGAATGCATGCACTTTTATTGGACCTATGAACAGACAAAGCAGGATGAGGCAAGATTTCCGAAGTCGGTTATCATATTCAATACGCTAACTGTTGCAATGGAGCAGTTGAGCACAATCACGCATAGAAACATTTATGCTAAAATCATGGACATAAATGGTAGTTCTGGAAATGTGATCTCTGTAGATATCGTATTTACCTTCATTGCGCCGGTATCGTGTCATGTTCCAAATAAAATTAATTGATATGCCTTACATCACATTATTAACTGGGTCATTGCAAACATTATAAAAACTTCCCGCTCACAACCCACCACGTGTCGCGTCTCGATGCGCTTTGTACTCAAGACGCTTCCCTCTCACAACTCACCAAGTTTCGTGCTCTGCCTATCTACTCCATCTTTCAAAATGCAATTGCGTAATTGTATGAATGTAAAGTCCGACTTATACCATGTTTATTTTGGTGTATGTTTATGAATGTTGAATAAAGAGTCCTCTATTATTGTACCCTTGGCATGTATGTTTTATTAATGTTGAATAAAGAGCCCAAGTTGTATCGAGTTATGTATGTATGTGTGCGTTTTTAGTTCATATTCCTCTGTTTACTTCGTATTCTTGTTTTATTTCACTCATTGTTTTTATGTAAGTTTTCTGAATATTGATTAAAGAGCCCGCGTTGTATTGAGTTATATATATTTTTGTGTGCGCTTTAAGTTCGTATAACTCTATTTACTTCGTATTCTTATTTTAGTTTACTGATTTCTTTAAATCATCAATTATAACATCATATGCTACTGCCATAAATAAAATATACCACACATTCTTCTGGTGCTCGGTTTCTGTATCTGTACGCGTTTTGTTCCAGGGGTATATCCTCCCGAGACGTCGGCCCGGCCAAATCCCCTGGAGTCCAAACGCCTTTACAGCGCTCTATCCGGGGACGATGGTGCGATGTATGGTTTCTCTGGTCGGTAGACATTATGTTTTAAATTTGTTTCATATCAACAGATACAAAATCATTAATACTGTTCCTTTATTAAATGAAACATGAAGCATTCAGTATATTCCTTTCTGCTAAATAAGGGGGTATCATTGCAGGGCTGAATCGTCTCGGGGGCGAACTGATCCGGGGGCGCATCGTCCTGGCGAAGGCGAACTGGTACCGGGGGGAACCGTCCCGGGGGCGAACTGACCCGATACCGTTAAACTACATCAGATAAGGTATAGGCCAACCGATTCATTGACTGTATAAATCAATATTCAGCAACACCGTTGTAAACACAACATTCACACATTGTTTGCAATGGACAGTCCCAAACATTTGGTTGTATTATCAAGAATATGCGGACAGGTCGAGAACCCACTAAAGTACTCGCTGCATTTGTCAGGAAAGTCTGTGAGCTGCCAAAGTATAAATGGAAATGTGGTGTCACAACCTACACAACAACCTCCAGCGCCATCTTCTGGTACGGAAAAGTACGAGACCATTTATCAGTGAATGTTGAGAAGCCAAGAGTCAAATTACCCTGATTCAGTATGACTGAGACAAACACCAGCAGAATTTAACCTCTAGGCTTATCATACAATTTTGGATAACAAAATATGTTTTATTTTTGAAAACGTAATCTAATGCCATCCAATGTTCGCACTATATTTGTACCCTATGCACCCATATACAGGCGATGCTTAATCTGTCACATTATGATATCCAATAGTCTGTGCAGTTGCGTTTAAATGTTCATGGTTGAATTGAAGTACAAGTAGAATAATCAGTTGTTATAATGATGCTACAAATAATATTCAAATAATCGAACAGATGATATACAGATACAAGATCACAAAACAGCCAAATGTAGATAGAGGTAAGGTATTCCTGTCATTCACGGCATGTTCCAAGATGTGAGAGTGAATCAACATTAGCGGTGATAAGGGCTCTTTCTCCTTGTTAATTACTTACAAAGGAATTTGAATTTCATGGTCTACTTGATGGCCCTATATCAAATTTACGAAGGCTTGTAGGATGATTAAGCAATTCCGAGAATGCAGACTGGGATACAATTTGGTTTAGTACTGCGTAATACAAACGAACTGGGCAACGGCATTTAGCTTTAATTCATTATTGAGTGCTATATAGCACGAGTTTGGATGGTGTTAACCATCATTTTGTAAAGTTGATGCTGAATATGTGACCGACAATAAAAGAACGCTGGTTGCAGCAGGTGTTTAATTCTGCACTGATAGTTCGATTTCATGTCGCCACCACTAAATTAGCGCGTATTAATTATTTATTATCCTAAAATGAAAGCTATCGCCACTTTAAGATGAATACTCTTCAACACTGCCAGAATCTAATAATTCCTGACTGTTATATGGGTTCCCTTAATTTAACGGACGCCTATTTCTCCGGACCGTGTTTATGGTTATTTCTAAAATACACTAGTTTGCCAAATAAACTAGGCTCGGAGCTAAATATATTAACCAAGCTTATGAAGCCAGACTTCGCAACAACAAAACCACATTAACGTACGTAAACTTAAAGCAGCCATACTTGGTCTGAAGGCGTTGTGAGAGACTATTAATAAACCCATCTTGCTTATACAATTGGACAATGTAACAGCATAGCACATGATATTTGGACTTGGAATATATCAGATCAGCAGTGGATAAGTGTTGGGATAGCCAATGTCGAAGCTGACAAAGAAAGGAGGCTATTTGACGATCAAAGCTGAAGCCTCAGCGCTTTTATGAGCTTTTTAGCACTGTGGGGGGGGGGGGGGGTGGGGCACTGTGGGGGAGGGGGGGGGAGCCCGACATTGATATGCTCGTTTCACTTTTGAAATTCTAGTTCAAACCATACGTATCATGGAGACCAGACCCTGAGGCTATAGCTATTAATGCTTTCCATATGAACTAGCACAACAAATTCTTAAATGTTTCCGCCTTCCAGCGTCATTCCGCGCGGACTGAGGAAGCTGCAGGACGGTGGGATAAAAGCGATCCTCATTGCTCCTCATGGCTAACACAGACCTTGTATCCAATGCTCAGATGGGTGACAGACGGATCACTTCTAATTTTCAAACGCAATATGACACATCTGACATCGCCAGTCGACACGAGCCACACTCACAAGAAAGCAATACAGAGTATACCTCACAAAATGGTACACATTCGGTACGGGTCACATTATACACCCTAACCACGCAACCATTTCTTTTATTTTAGCTTTCTTCAATTTTTATACAACGCCAGCATGGGATATGACGACATACATACGGCAAGATCCGCCTGATCATCTATAGTTGAGTTACTAAACTCCAATCGCACAATAGCATCACAACCTCAGATAATTCGCTTTGTTAACGGCGCGTTCCAGATTTCCGCGATATTCCTCATCATGGAATGTTACAGTAGTATTTAACAACCTAACGGTCCCCCCACACTCTGGGAATATCTCGCGCAAACTGTTGTCGTTCAAACTCTTGTGCGGCATGAGACGAGCACATGAACTGCATAGTAGAAAAGCAGGAACCTAATCTTGTTTTCGGTATACTTGCCAATGAAAGATTCATAATGTCCATGACCTAACGCGGCTCGATCCAATCATTAGGCTTATAAATATGAGTAGATACTTATATATTTATATATATATATATATATATATATATATATATATATATATATATATATATATATATATATATATATATATATATATACTTATTTATATATATTTATCTATATATATATGTATATATGTAAATACAAATATACATATATATATATAAATACATATATATACATGTATATATATATATATATATGAATATATATATATATAAATATATGCAAATATATATATATATATATACAGATATATAGATATACATATATATATATATATATACTACTGTTATATAAATAAATATATATATATATGTATATATATATATATATATATATATATATATATATCTATATCTATATATATATATATATATATATATATATATATATATATATGTATATATATACATACACACATCCATGCATGCAAACATGCGTGCAAACAATCATATATGCATGAATACATGAATACATGCATACATACATACATACATACATACATACATACATACATACATACATACATACATACATACATACATACATACATACATACATACATACATACATACAAAAGTTTATACAAACAAAGGTTTATAGAATAACTTAATGGCAATTTCTCTAGCCGCAAAGTATGTTAATTGCGTTCGTCACTATGTGCATTGCTAGAAGATAAATTCATATCCTTATGAAGCAATATCGAAACCGGTGAAAAATCTTTTGTGTCAGAGGTGGCTGTCCTATAAACACAACCTAATCAAACCGCTTCTCCTAGACATAGTTATGTCTGCTTTAAATTCATTTCTGGCGGTGTTTGTAGCCAAAGCCGGGTGATAATGAATTATTTAGGAAATGGAATCGCGTCGAGAACACATATCTCAAGCAAACAGCTGCAGGGATGCATTGAAAAAAGCCAAGTTCTAATTAGTTTTACTTTTACTTTACTGACACATCATATATATATATATATATATATATATATATATATATATATATATATATATATATATATATATATATATATATATATATATATATATATATATATATATATATATATATATATATATATATATATATATATATATATATATATATATATATATATATATATATATATAAGAGCAGAACAAAGGCGACGGTCGTTTTCGGGGGGAGGTTTGCGGGGGGTCTCAAGTGGACGTTTTCACCATTTTAACGGTAGTTTCGTCCACCTTGACTAATTTCCTGCACCGAATCATGCCATGGGGGTTCCACTGTGACTGTTCTTTGGCACAGAGTGTGCCTAAGTGGGACCGCGAGCCCTGGCCGAGCCTCGTAAACCCCCCAACAGGACTAGTGAATCACCCACTTACACTAATAATCACCCACTTCGAGGAAGGGGATGCTCGACCTGGGTCAAGGGAGGCTCAATAAGACTAATGAATCCCCCCACTTCAACGTATTTTAGCCCAGTTCGACTATCGGTTTCGCCGAGCGTTCAGCACAGGGATGCCACGGTAAGGCGGATGGGTTCGACATAGCTACCGAATTTATAGCTACTTTTTTTCCGGCCCAGACAAATTTTCCAATCCAGCAAGGGGTCCTGCCAACTGCCAGCCAGGGGTCCGCCCAAGCCGCCGAGCTGTGATATCCAGGGGATTTCCCTGCCGTTTCCGAATTGGACACCGAAGTATGGCTACTCCGCCAATCCCCGATGCTACCCCCGCCATATTCCCCCCTTTTAGAGATTTGGCTACCTACCCGATATACAATGGACATAGCTACCACTAGCCGGAAACCTTGGGCCAACGACTTTGCGGCCGCTGGAGGGGCTTCCCCTGTTCGTCGACGACATATACGTTTTCGACTATATGCGGCGGGAGGAATGTGTAGAGGTTGGAGGGTCGCTCCAATGCAGCACGGGAGAGGAAGGCAGCGCCAAACAGATCCATACCTACGTCGACAACGCGGCAAGAGAGCTGGTCCACACCATTCGCGCAAAAGGAGAGGGGGGGAACTATCCGCAGCACCATCACCCGCATGGAGAGACATCGACAGTAGAGCGAAAAAGGCCTGGAAGGAGTTGCACCCCGACACACCCGTAGCCGGATACTTTGTCGCCAAGGTCTCCGAGATCCCTATAGACGGCGTATAGAAGGCCCTCCCAGCTGTGGAAATCGAGCAGAGCTGGGAACGGGCTGTCCTATGGGCTATAGGGGACTTCGGGTTTCGCAACTGCCCCATATTTCGGGTGGACATTCTCGGGACCGACGGAAACGCAAAAGAGCAGGGACCACTCCGGTGCTACTCCAAGAGGCCTGAAACAAAAACCATCCTAGCAGGCTGCAAGAAACCGACCGCCCTACATCCCAAGGGGCCAGAGATAGACGAGTGGTTGCGCCCGACGGAGTACGTATCGTGGGTCTGGAGGAAAAAGAAGACCAGTGCCATTGGTGTAGAAACCTCTGCCTGACCGGTCGACGAAGTAGAAACAACCAGAACCATTTCCGCCCTCTCCTATTGGGACCGCGCTAAGAGGCTGGAGAGGATCCTAGACGCCCAGAACGCGGAAGAGTGGAAGCGGGCAGCCTGGGAACGAACCAAGGAGCTGGGGGGAATACGACAAGAGGAGCTGGACGCCTTCGCCAAAGTGGCACAGAAATAGAAGGCCTACAAGGAGGCGTCCGAGGAAGCCTGGGTCCAAGTACACGCGGCACTGGGAGACCCTACGTACAGGATAGTCGGTGGGGCAACGTATAAAATCTTTGGGCGGAAAAAATGTCTCTTTACTTCTCGAGTAGTGGTAGTCCGCACCTCGAGCAACCGCACAGACAGCGAGGAGGACGACGAGGTAGACTACACAGAGCCGCACACCATCTGGGCTACAAAGGGACTAGAGCGGATCCTCGAGAAAACGGAAAAGCACTTCGAGATGAAAGAGAGCAAGCGGAAAAAAGAGCGAGAGGACCAGAAAGGGCAAACCTACTGGCTGCCTACCACTGCCAGAAATCCACCGCTGGAGGTTGTGGTCCACCCAGCAAAGGAGTTCCGAACCCAGAAATGGAAAAAATATCCTGGCACCCCCTAGAGCTGCTCTCGGCTCCAGACGCCAACAGCCTGGAAGATCTCCGGAAGATGGAAGCCAACTTCGAAAAATACACCGCCGTGGTTGCCGAGGCCTTCCTCTCCATAGTCCCCGTCCCACCCCTCTGAGAGCAGAAAAAAGTGCTATCGATGGAGCCGGAACAGTACACCACCACCCGCTACAGCATGTCCACCTCCCGAGGCACTTCAAAACCAATCCTCTTCCTCGTCCGGCTGGGGGAGAATGGCGAGGCGATCCCTGGGGCAGAAGAGGTCCCTGCCTATGGGTACTTCCTATCGCAGGAGGTTGCTAGGCTTGGAGGGTTTGAAAAGGTTCGAGCGCCTATGCTGTGTAGGCTGGCAGAAGAAAGGACAACACCAGGAAAGAAGAAGGACCAGTTGGTGGCCCTAGCACCCGTCCAAAGCAATCTTGTCCTACCAACAACCTAGAAAAGACATCGCCCCGGCACCAATCCTGTCCACAGAGCCTTCCGAGGTAGTGGTTGGGGCTGGTGCCGCGGGCAATCTGAGGGCCTCCCCCCTGTTCGTCGTTTTCCGCTAGTATGCCACAACGCCTCTACTAGTACATAGATACGGAAAGCCACAGTACCCAACAATGTATATTTCTCCCAGCCCTATCTGCCTTCATTACCAGCTGGGACAACACCCACCACAGCGGCCTCTTTCCAACAAGGTTTCGCGAAGGTGGACGGCTCGCTGTCGTCTAGAATCTCCCTCTGCAGCCCGGATTTGAGGTATTTGTCTAGGATCTTGGAAAAGTTGGCAAACCTTGGTGGGATACCTCTTTGCCACTCCATATATGCCATTGGTCCATCTATCTATATAGGAGTCCCGGTACAAAAGTCACCCAGAAGCAGGCCAACTGGTGTCGGATTTAGACGTTGGTGTTGGTATCCTATAGACCATGCAGAAGAGGGAGCTGTCCAACAAAGAAATAGAAGAGATCCCGGCCCTACGTGGAATCTCCCCTGGATCCGAAATCCGGAAAAAGTATGGCATAAGAACCACCAGGTTGTACAGGATATGGGGACGTGGGGACAAGCCGGAGGTGCCCATATGGGGTCGAGGAGGAGGTGTCCAGGTTTCGGGTGGCGCAAAAGGTAGGAAAAAAGCTGGAGGAGCCCGCGAGGCTGGCAAAGGAGGATCGGCTAGGTAGGGCGGCCAGTCTGTACGATTTGTTGTATAGTCACAGCAGATGGAAAGAAAGGTGAATGGGTTGGTGAGAAAGGTGGACGCCTTTGTGGCAGCCCCTCGGCCTCCGTCGTGCAGCCGCCAAAGAAGCAGTGGGGGAGCCTAGCGTGTGTTGGGTGGGTAGGTTGGGTGGGTAGGTTGTGTAGGTTGGGTGTAGGTTTTTTTAGGTTGGGTAGGACGATATAGAGCCAAGGCCTTGCAAAGAATACAATGCCATCTGCAGAACATCTCTCCGAAGAAGCTGTGCAAGCCCTACGTGCAGACAAGGGAAGAATTTCTTTTGCTGCCGCGAAAAAGAAGTACGGTATCGGTTCCACTAGGCTATCGAGAATATGGGCAATAGAGGGGTCAGCTATCTCTATGGAAGACTCCAATCCAACCAAGGCTTCCACAGACGGCCAACAGATTGCCCGTCTTCTTGAAAACCAGGTGGACAAGGTATTGGCAAGGGCCAATTTTCCACCTATGGGGACCTTGCCCCTAGGCGCTCCTAGTGTGTACGACTTCTACCAGGCTATTTCCCATATGGCCGAAAAAATCGATACGATTGGCAACAAACTAGACGATTTGGTGGTGGCCGAAGAAATCGACGAGACCGAAAAAATCGATACACTTGGAGACGATTTGGTGTATACGAGTACAGACCCCGATGCAAAATGGGCACATCCTCGTACCACACCTGTAGTGGAAAAACGGCCCAAGGCGAACCCTAGGGACGACCCTTTCTATATGGAGTAGAAGAAGCCCTGTTGCCCTCGCAGGGTCTGGATCTTGGAGGACCTGGGAGGCCTGCTGCCCGCGGAAAAAAAGTCGTCCCCGTCCGCCTTGGCTGGCTGGTTGTCTGGCTGTGGTCTGGAGGGCTGGGCCGGAAAAAAGTAGCCATAAATTCGGTAGCTATGTCGAACCCATCCGCCTTTATAAATCGCCCCACTTACACTAATGAACACCCACTTCGAGGAAGCTGCCCCCGTTCCAGGACTATCATTACCTATACTACTATATATATATATATATATATATATATATATATATATATATATATATATATATATATATATATATATATATATATATATATATATATATATATATATATATATATATATGAATATATATGTGTGTGTATATATATATATATATCTATATATATATATATATATATATATATATATATATATATCTATATATATATATATTTTTATGTGTGCATGCATTCAGGGCTACATCAATAGTGTAAATGTATTTTTTCAAATTTACGCAAATAGAATATTTATACACTGATTGAAGTATTATGTTCCCGAAGACTGAGAATATATGTTTCAAATGCTAATTTTCAACAGCTTCTAAGGTTCAATAGCTAGTGGCGATTTCCAAGTGGAAGGGTAGAATTTCATATAATTCAAGGCAATGACAGCATCTTGCTAGTTATTATCAATACCTGTCCTTATTTTCATAACAACCATTTCGGCTATTTTTAATTATCCGTTAGTTCATTTGTGGTTTGTGATATGTTTCTCATTAAATTGCAGTATTGTTTTGTCATTATGTATTGTTTTACCAGCTTCAGGTCCAAACCAAAAAAGCACATCAGTGACAAATTATGGTTATTATTGCATTCGACAACAAACTTCCTGAGGTATCGTATGCATATAGTCCCGTTGCATTAAGCGTACTTTATTACTACTGCTTTATGTTTCCCCAGGAATGATTGAGCAGTGCATGAGGTATATTATATATCTTATACCATCAATCTACCAATTCGTAGGGGCGTCATATCTGTAATTATGGTGACGCAGGCTGATATTAGTTGAAGGATTTTAACATATACTATAGAATTAAGTTTCAGCATCAACTGTATTCGAGGCGTTACCTGTATATCATTGTCATTAACTGGCATATAAAGGTGTGTCTCTCATGCACAAGGGAAACTACTCGAAACAATACATAACATAATCTGTAGTGCTCTTATGGAAAATAAGCCAGGTAGTTTCCTTGACCATGGGTTTACTTTCTTAATCCAACGGTTGTACAGCTTCAGATATCTATTCAGACATGTCCAGAAACGAAATGATTACTACCTACTGATAATAATATTGCCTATTTGTTGTACCCATGGGTTATTTTATTTCATATTGCAAACTTAGTTTATGTCTGATACATGTCTGCTTCCAGCTCCTACTGAGTAAGTAAATTCGTATTTCGTTTCGTAATGTATATGGATATGTACGTTACGTTGTGCAGTTCATTGCCAATGCGCATACATTTAGCAAATTATGCAAATATATCATTTTAGTCCTCTGCAGGTTCATTGATTGTTACCCTTTTGTGCAAATGGCGGCTAGCAAGACAAAACCCCCGTGTGAATACCGCATACATCAAGCTCTTCTTACACACAATTTTTTAGTGCTAAACCCTGCATCTGGATGCAACTCTAGCTTCTAATATGATATGATTGTCGTTAATAAAATGCATGATGTCATGGTCAGGGGGGATCAATACGAATTAACTCGTAAGCCGATTATAGATTGCAGTTATGGCAATGTAATCAATCATCTCCATGAGTTTATTGTGCCTTAGAAGCAGCAGCACAGACCGCAGATCCAAACTCATATCAAGAGATGACTTCCAATTAATGCCGTTTCACCAGACAATCGAGTGACGGCATTTTAGGAAATCATCAAAAATGTGAACTTTTGACATACAATCAAATTAGATACAGGCAGCGTCAATAGGAAAATCTCAGATAGAAGACTATTTCAAGTTGAGTGTGAAGGCAACATTGACAGTGTTTGACTGGGTTTTTGTTATCATAATATTGTCAACGAAGATGGGCTGCTGTGTTTTGGTTAACGAAATGGTGATAGGGTCACAACGTAGTCTGTGATAAGTCAGTAATACACAAAAGAGGCAGTGAGTTTCTACTTTGTTGGCGCCTGTTTGTGATGTTAATGTTGTGAATCATTAAATGCATTTCTACATTCATATGGTTCAAAGCGAGCTGGTGAACCACCAACCAAAGTGATTCTATGTTGACACCTATCTTTTTCGTTTCACGTCGTTGATTTTGCATTCAAGAAGCGCAGGCCGTTTATCTTGGAGATGGAGTGATAGAATCAAGCACCGGGAGCAATTTATAAAATGAAGAGAAAAAATTGTCATGGTAATATGTTATGTATGCATTACCTATATTGATTTCTATCCGGTTGGCGCCATTATTTTTACGTTTACAATGTAGAGGTTATCAGCGTGATTCAATACCAAATGGAGCGATGACATTTGTGTGTGCCATGCGTGAATGTCAGAAACAACATATAACCGAACCGGATAATCAAACGACACCTTTAGATATAATCTGTCTCAATAATTAGCCTAGGATACTTGCCGGTTCTAGCTTCCCTCACTTGATAACCACCGCCCACTAAAAACATTTTACAATGAGAAATGATTACTGCTCACCAATCCATGTTAGGTGCGCATTGACATATATACCAACATACATAAATAAATGCATACCTGCATACACCTAGGTCAAATTGGCGATATCTGATGAAAAAAACACCGTGTTGAAATCGACAATGTTAATTTGTCAATTACCAAACTATGGTTGCTGCAGTCGAAAGCTGGCTTTAACATATCGAATGCTCTACGACAAGCACTCACGAAGAAATGTTACATCGACTCCTAGTTACAATGTATAATCACAAAGCGCATTATTGTGGAGCATACGTTCCTATTCCCGGCACCTTAGTTGAGAATTGTTACTAGACGCCCAACGTCAATACTTATGGTGCATCAGATAACGTGTAACAATGCCACTTAAGTTTGCAGGAGGGGTCATGATGAGTTATAATCTGCATTCGCCCCCCACCCCTTCCCCATCGATTAGACATTAATCACCTGGTTGGCAAGTGGGGCAATCGATGGCTTCGAGGTTAAGGCCAGTTGCGTGATTTGTTCTAGAAGCCCTGGAATTCAAGTTGCCATGTGCTTTGCGTGCAAATAATGCTCAATGGATTACGTACCATGTATAAATGACACAGGACACCATGTAATATTTAGGTGGCCAGCCTCACCAAATAATATCGAAGATATACATAGTGGTTGCAATAAGCAGCTACATGACTATCAATGTAGGTATCTAGTAAGAGTAAGCATGCTATTGATTGCACCAGAGATGCGCGAAGACTTTTAGGTATTATATAACCAGATTACAAATTATATATTTGATAATCATAATGCTCCACTGTGTATTATCCGATTGCAACGCACGAATGTAGACAAAGAATATGTTGACATTGTCCGCAGTAACATCGATTAAGAATACAAGTAACTGTTCTAAACAATATGGGTCGACATGTCTGAAGGTATGATTCCTTTCACGATTCGATTAAGCGAATGTCCTCAAAATATTCCACGTCGTGGTTAAATTCACCGGCCACTTCATGGATCACTGGTGTAATACAGGCTTATCGATTAATGACCATTTGATAACCCAGATGTTGAACAGAGACAGTGAGTGTCGCTACATATAA